>RJWJ010042686.1:0-12932 GCA_004363605.1 Indri indri | reverse complement strand
ACTTAAGTAGTTATTAAACACCTGTTATGTTCTAGGCAATATTCTAGGTGAAGGGCAAACAGCAGAGAATGTGACATAATATTCTGGTTCCCAGGGAGCTTGCGTTCTTCTAGGAAAGTAAATAGGCAACAATGAACAAAATAACCAACACAACATCAGTTAGTAATAAATACTGTAAAGAAAATAAAATAAAGGGATGTGATGTACAATACTTGTGGGGCAACCGAAGTTTGCACAGAGAAGGCCTCTCTGATGCATTGTCATTCTTTCTCCAAATTTTATTATAAAAATCTTCAGACATAAAAAATGGAATGATTTATACAGAGAACACCATATAACTGCCATCTAGATTCTATAATTGACATTTTCCCAAACACTATTTGCTTCGCTACATATCTTCTATCCATTAATTAAACCATCTTACTTTTTTGATGCATTAAAAAGCAAGTTGCAGACAACAGTATCCTTTATCCCTAAACATTTCAGCGTATTATTAACTAGAGTTTAGTGCTTATATATGATAATTTTAAGTGTCAAATGGACGGTATATGCAATATACACAGTGAGAGTTATAAGAAAAACTCATCCATTCATTCATTCACTTTCTAAATAACTACTTAGCATCCACTCTGTGGCAGACACTCTTTAGGCAGCACCTGTTCAGCCGTGAATGAAACAAACAAGAATTCCTACCCTCATGGAACTTACATTCTACTTAGTAAGATAGACAAAAAGCAAGGCAAATAGGTGGAAGACACTTCTGCTAGATAGTGACAATGGCAAATGCTAACTAAACCAGGGAGGGAGATGGGGGAGTGAGTGTATGTGTGCGAAGGGAGCCCCAAAGGCAGTTCCAGAAGTGTGGCTCGGAAAGGCATCTCTGAGGATGTCTGAGGGCAGAAGTTGCTCCAAGTAGAAAGGCCTTGAAGCAGAGTGTCTCTGGCACGCTGAGTAGCAGCAAGGAGGAGAGTGTGGCTGGAACACAGAAAAAGGAGTAGGGAGAATAGTAGGAGATGAGGTCAGAGGGGTGAAGGCAGGGCTGGGGGGTGCCAGTCATTGTGGGTGACAGTGGGCATCAGTGGCTTAGGTTTGTCCTCACAGAAAGGGTGTGGTTGGGGTAGCTGGGTCACCAAAGGGCTGGAAGGAAGGAAGGTGGTCCTGGGCAAGAGAACAGTCTGAGTGAAGGTATTGTGGACTAGAGAGGGCAGGGCTTGTTCAGGAAACAGTTCCTAGACAAGCCTGACGAGCAGAGCGCTGGTGCATGAAGGAAGAACAGGTACATGGGAATCAGACCATGGCGGAGTCTGACTGTGAGATGTAGCAATTGGATGTTATCTCCCTGACAGCTGTGAGTCATGGAAAGTTTGGGACCAGGTAGTGGGGAACTGACAGCAAATTATGGCTTTTTCCTCAGAAACATTCGCAAGCAAAAAACGAGTCGTCGATATTGAAAAGAGGTGGCTGCAGCTTCTAGCAGATTGCTTGAGTGGAAAGCGAGTGGCATCGGGGAGAGCAGGGTAACTCGAACAAAGAATCTGAGAGCTTTCACGTGTCAATTAGAGTTGAACGAAATGATTTCTTGGGGGCAGTGAGGATCTGCTGACGTTGGAAAGCAGGAGTTTATGTGGATTCAGCTCTCCCTTAGACTATGACTTATCACTCAACTAATTATTTTAGAACTTTCTTTTTGGGGGAAGAAAGTCAATCCTAGGGCTGCGTCCGCAGTTTTTGTTTTCCAGCGGGCATTTATGAAATCTGGGTTAGGTTGTGTTTGTTGGAGACAGAAGTTTAGAGAGTGTCAGAGTTGTTGTTTGAGAGAAGCTGACACAACCTGCTGCTTTCAACCCCAGGCTCAGAGTCGGACAGCCGCTGCCTGGGTTGCAATCATGTCCATTGATGTTGGACATGTAATTTTTTTTCTCTCTTTGCCATGCGTCCTCATCTGTAAAACAGGGTTACATGTAGTACCTACCTCTTAAGGTTGTGGTTATGGTTAAATGGGTTAGTATATGGAAAGTATTAAAACAGTGCCTAGCCTGGTAAGCACTAAATAAATATTGCATATTCTCACTATAAGTATAACTGACCAGATTTAACTAAACATGTGTCCCATGCTTCATGAAACTGATTTAACTGAGTATTAAACTGTACTTATTCGTTTGAATTTACTGACCAAAATGAACTCGTTATTTAAATACTAAATGTAGGCTGGGCGCGGTGGCTCACGCCTGTAATCCTAGCACTCTGGGAGGCCCAGGAGGGTGGATCACTCAAGGTCAGGAGTTCGAGACCAGCCTGAGCAAGAGCGAGATCCCGTATCTACTAAAAATAGAAAGAAATTATCTGGACAACTAAAAATATATATATATAAAAAATTAGCCGGGCGTGGTGGCACATGCCTGTAGTCCCAGCTACTCGGGAGGCTGAGGCAGGAGGATTGCTTGAGCCCAGGAGTTTGAGGTTGCTGTGAGCTAGGCTGATGCCATGGCACTCTAGCCAGGGCAACAGAGCCAGACTCTGTCTCAAAAAATAAAAAAATGAAAAAAATAAAAAAATAAATAAATACTAAAGGTAGAGCCTGTAAATGTAGTGATCATTTGTTGCAAGATAGTTCAGAATGTTCTAATCAGTCATTTACTGAATATATCAAATGTCACTTTGGGTTATAGTGGCCCATTTTAAAGTGGGAGGAATAGAATCTTGAGAATTTAGTGTGTTTTGTATAAACAAAACAGCCCACTTCAAAAGAACTTTGAAAATGCTAAGGCTTTGAAGCAAGATAGAGAAGATTGTGCTTCCTTATTTCTCTGGATGAAATTAGTTTGTTTTGGCCAATACTTTGAGGAATGTTGACTCTAAGTTTATACTGTGTTTTAATTTGCCGTCTTTATTTAGAAGTTATTATTATTGTTTAAAAATAGCTATGTCTCAGGGCTCCTGTGGCATCTATCTAATTTTGGCTAAATGCTTGCTTTGACTGTTGCTGATTCATGATCGCAACTATGGAAGAGATAGTGTCAAAGCTTCTAAAAAATGGGAATTTTGGTGGTGAGTTCAGAGTGTGATTAGCTTCAGGATGATTTCATTGGAAAGCTGTGTATTGATGTGTGAAGACAAAGACTACAATTTAAGTAAGTTAATGAGACAAAGTGGCGTTTGGAGAGAAAACAAGAGGACTATATAATTTTGTGAGAAATTTGGGAGATCTTTGGCTAAGATACGAAGGCCATCAGACATGGATGCAGGACAGAGTTCGAATATGGGTCAAACAATTCCTGGCTTTGACCAGAGAATGCATTTTTATTTTGAGTTACTAGCAATTGAAAGTTTAACAGCTCTACAATTTATGACTTTAAAATTTTAGGGCTTTTTAGAATGCTCTTGCATCTTTGGGGGTCCTCTGTTGGATGGTAAGTTCTATCAGGGAGTAGAACACGTTCAACATCCAGCCTGGCACACACTGGGCACTTGAATCACTTTGGACGAATTAATAACTGAATGCTCTTGTAGGAGCTGTTGAAAACCTGGGAAGTGCTCAGGTCAAGTAAATGCAAATAAAGCAGAAAATATTACACAGTCTCTTGAAAGATACAGACAATTACTGAATCAACATGGTGATTAGTTGTTGTTTGTTTCTACCTAGGGGAAGAAAAGAAAGAGTAAATTGACCCAAGAGGGATCAGAATTCAAAGTACCGTTTTATTAAAAGTAACTGTTATGACTATTGGAGTACATAAGAGAAATCATGGCGTATTTGAAGAAATCTTTCCTAATAGGATAGATTGTCAAGTTTAAAGTTATTCGACTATGTGCATCTTTTTTGCAATTTTAAAGGCCTTCCTATTGCCACTCCTTATGCTTGTTGCTTTGGCTTCATTATTTCGAAAGGTCCCTGGAAAGTTTTTAAGAGAATTAATGGGTTAGATACTTTAAGAATGATTTTAAAGTCTGAAATGGCTTTTTGTTTTTTGTAATTTCTCTCTTTTAGTTCCTCTCCCCCTTCCCCAACTGAGATTTGCCCTTTGTAAACATCTAAAATTGCTGTCTACTGTGGAATTCAAAGAAAGGATTGTTGCTTTTCACAAGAATATAGGATGTGTACAGCCTACTTCTTCCTAGAAGAGGTGGAGTTTTTCTAATTTGTTCTGGTTCCCAGCTAAGTACTAAGGGGTTGGGGAAGGCCTGGGAGATTTGGTCACCCTTCCTTCTAATTGCCCTGGTAATGCAAGCAGTGTGGAAGCCTGTGATGCAGAGATGCTTTCTGCAGTGTGTGGGAAGAAGTTTATAGTCATTGTTTAATTCCTCACAGGAAGTACATATTTTTGTGGCTGTTTTATCTGAATGACATGTTCCAGGTAAAAGGTGCAGAGAGATTGTAAATGTAAGGCTTCGTAGCAAGTCTGAACATAGTGGGAGGGTTTCAAATTTCTTCCTGATTGTGGAGGAAATTGGGCAATGTGTGGAAGTGAGGATTTTTTTTTTTTTTTGAGACAGAGTCTCGCCATGTCACCTAGGCTGCAGTGCAGTGGCGTCATCATAGCTCACTGCAACCTCAAACTCTTGGACTCAATGATCCTCCTGCCTCAGTACCCCAAGTAGCTGGGACTATAGGCACGTGCCACCACACCTGGCTGATTTTTCTATTTTTTTTTGTAGCAGTGAGGTCTTGGTCTTGCTCAAGCTGATCTCAAACTACTGGCTTAAGCGATCCTCCCACCTTGGCCTCCCAAAGTGCTAGGATTACAGGCGTGAGCCACGACACCTGGCCTGGAAGTGAGGATTCTAACCCATGTGACAAGCACCATGGCAACACATCCTCTAACTTTCCAAATGACAAAAAAAACCCTGTGTTTCCCTTGTTTTATCCTGCCTTTCTTTAAAGAGTCTTGTCAAGCTATCTAGGATCATGAATATCTTAGCCAAGAAGTGTTGATGGATGTAGAAGGGGTATTCTTATGGAGAAGAAAAATATGATTCCAAAATAGCATGGTTCATTTTCTTTTTATTAATATTTATTCAGTTGCAAAGACAAATAGGCATTGGATACATTCAAGCATGGGATATTTTAATATATAATTCATAAATGGCTTAGGGATCTGCCAGTTGGGAAGCCAGCTTTTTCTTGAAGACTTTCTGTCATGGAGTGGCGCATTGGACTGGGGAGCCTCTTCCAACTTTGACTCCCTTTGTTAAAAAACTCTATATTGACTCGTAATATTGTTCATATCATTTCCATTCCCCTATGATGGTTTGCCTTCCGGAGATATAAACATTAAGTGTAGTACCATTTTAATGGCAGCTTTCATGTATTTCTTTTTTAAAAATAAACAGACCATGTTTTACCCATGTTCCATTTTCTTACTAAACATCCACAGTAACTTCATTCAATATAAAAAGCTTTCCAAGCCCTCTTTGGTAAAGACTCCAACTGACATTGTGAAACAGAATAGACGTAATGTTCTGGGATGTGGACTGAGCAGCCCTTCCGTTGATAGGCTAGACAGCAGATGCATTAATTGTTTGGTAGCCAATCACACTTTTGCCATCATTTAACTCCTTACTATTCATGTGAGCATGTGTTATGCCATTTGCCCTGGAACTCTTAATTATTTTATTCACTTTAGAAGTCATATTTATACGCTGCATTGGTGAATATAGATTCATAGAATTCCAGACAGTGGAATTGCTTCCTGGATCAGACCCTCCCCTGATCGTATCTCTAGTAGCAATGAGATATTTCTTGCCAAGAAAGAATTGTCTGATGTGCTCCCCCTCCTGCACACACGAACACCGGTCGACAAATATTTATTGATTATCTGTTGCATGCCAAATACTGTGCAATGAACTTGTAATAGAAACCTATATGAGACGGAGCTTACAGTTTAGTGGGAGAGGCCGATCCTTGTAGGGTTGATGTCGATACCTTTTGCTTTCTCATAAAATTCAGTACTGAGTGAGGATCATCTGTGAGCTTATTTTAACCTTTCAGAAAGTTCCTCTTAGTTTGTTTTATTCTATCCGCTGAAACTCAAAAGATAATAAATCTAATAATTTATAGCATTTTGTGTTGGTTCTAAAAATATCCTCTTCATAGTTCAGGAGACATGTCCTAGTCTCATATTTGAAGTTACTGAACAAGTTGGCTCAGACAGAGCCATAGATAATGATTTTATGGTAACTGATATAATAAAAATAACAGCATGTCTTACAGTTGTAGAGCAGCTTTCTAAGCATTCTCTCATTTGGCTCTCGTAACAATCTAAAGTCGCATTATTTATGATTAAATCCGGGGATAGTATTGAGAAGGTCTCACTATACAACAGATTTATAATCTCTGGAAAGACATCTCTTTCTTAATACGGTTTTGCTATGTGGAGATTAGTCGCTTTCTTTTCCTTTAGACCAAAATTGTCTCGTTGGCAGCATACAGTTTTTTAATAGGTTTGGTTGGTTCAAATAGTGTTGAAAAAATAAAAACCGCAGCTCCTAAATCTTGTTAGTAGATGTTTCTTGAGCTAACCGCGGTTGGCCGGGCTCTGGGTCCTGCTGTCTACTGTGAATGGCTGTTCTGTTTCCAGCTTAATACAGCAGGCAGCCGTCATAAATGCATACACATGAACTTTCCCCCAGGCTTTCATTAACCTCTGGGCCATGACAGCCTCTGATTTTGTGGCCAGAGGAATCTCCTGAATAATAGACAAAACACCTCAGTAGTTTTTGTATCTTAGGCAGTTTTAATGTCCTATAAATAGAAATTGTGGAACTGAACTACTTTATTTCAGTGAGGGAGGATAACAACCAGACAGAGACAATTCTTGTGTTTGCTAAAATGACTTATTAAGTAACTTATATCATAAAAATAGCAAAAAGATGATTTATTGAAAAGCTCCTGTAGTTTAGGGTCTTCGTCGAGCTGTGTTAACTTTTATTTTTAGGTTAAAAATAATCTGGCTCTGAAAATTCATTTTAACTTCATTTTCATTATATAAAACACATATCCATTTTATGTCCTAATCTAATTACTATATCTTTATTAATATATCTTTTTTAGGTCACTGAAATGATTCTGGAAATGTCTCTTGAAGTTTGGTAAGTGCCTTTATTTAGTTTGATGAAAAATATTGTGAGTGATCTATTGATATATTTTAATTGTTAAAGAATATACTTTAGATATATAAAATTATTCTGATAGCTTTGAATATATAGAAGTATATTAAATTTACTTTGCTTTTCTTTAGGTGCTAATAGCTACAAAATTTAAAAAAATATTCTTATAGTCTAATATTCTTTGCTTAATTTTCTAGTAGTTTGGTGGTTAAATAATAAATGTCAGAATACGTGCATTTTGAAAAGGCCCTCCCTCTATTTCCATAGAAATGAATGCAGTTATTTAAGCCTATTTTCCATTGTTGATTCAGGTAGGTATTCAACAACATAAAAGTGAACATAAATAGGAAACTGTAAGAATTTTATAGTTCTTATATAAAAGAACTGAAAATTGAAAAAACTGAAAATTGAGAGTGATTTTGTTTGGATTGATGAGCAGGACTACAAATGGTGAAGTTCCACGAAGCATGTTGCTCTTTCAAAGTGGCCTCCAAAAATGAGTGTTGGGAAATCATTTACTTTTTTTCAAATGTTGGATCTTAGGAGAGGCAGGTGTGCCTTGATCTACCTGATCTCTGATCTGACAGTGAGTTTAGTAGATCCCACCTCCCTCAGCCTCACTGCCATCTCTTTATCTTTATTTTATTTTTTAAATTTTTTTTTGCTAAAAGGGCTGGAGAACGCCTGCATATTTCGAACCACTCGTCTCTGCAAAGAGGTTGTTAGAACACTGTGGAAGGAACCGCTGAGCTAAAGCCAGCCCAACTACCATCTCTTTAGACTTCCCTGTTGATGTCGAATTTACCAAAGTTACTACTACATATTTTATACAAAACCCAAACAAATTAATTTAACATTTTCATATCTTGTGATTTGCCAAATATATGAAGATGGGTGCACTGGGTTTAGGCAGTTCTTGCTTTCATTTTGATTTCTGGAGTGTGTTGATTTGACTTAGTGATTGGCGTTAATTTCCACAACCTCTCGATATATGTCACCAAGTATCACAGGTACAATGCAATTATGTTGCATTATTTTGCATTAAGTTGATCCTTGCTTTAAAAGTGGTATATTTTGGCATGAGATTAGAAATAATTTTATTTGACTGACTATGGAAGAAATTCTATTTGTTTAATGGGAAATAGTCTTCACTGACATAATTAGGATCATATTTTTATAGTATTAAAAACTCCTCTTTTGTGTGTTAATTTATGTCAACTCCAGAATAGAAATGTTTTCTTCAAAGAAAAACTCAATGTATTCAAAGAAAAATTTTCCATGTAATGCTTTCCATTAAATATAACATAATATAAAGAAGGAATTAGTTAGGAAGTTATAGATGATATATAAAAGAAGAAATAAATAAACCATAATTCTATTACCATATTTATAAAATTACTGAGTATTTTTTAATTTTCTTACTAATATCTTCTAAACATCTAGGTCATTACTGTTAATAGATTTTTTTTTTAATCATGATTCTTTTCAAAAAATAGCATATTACAGCATAGTATATTACAAAGAACATGGGTTCCAGAATAAGAAGTCCTGGATTTAAATCTACAGCTTGCTAATTATGTCAATGTTGAAAGATTTCTAATTACATTTTTACTGATTGGTAAAATAGGAAAAGAATATAAGCATATCTATTGTGATTAAATGAGATATTCTTTCTAGAGTATATACTATAGGAAACTTTCATACATGTTATGATGGTACTGTTTGTAATAGTTTACCAAAAATTGGAAATAACTTCAATGTTCCTAGATAAATAAATTATGGTATATTCATATACTGGAAATATTCCACAGTAGTAAAAATGAATTACTTCTATTTATGTAAGCACAGATTATTCTCAAAAGCAAAATGTTCAATGGAAAAAAATAATGTGCATTGATAGCATTTATGACAAAATTAAAAACCTGCAAAATGACCCTCTATGTTATTTAAGGACATAAGTATATACTGTAAAATTATAAAGAAATACATTAGAATGATAAAGATTAAATTTAAGGTAGTGGTTACCTTGAGGACCAGAAAAGAAATAAGTTGAGGAGAATTTACAGAGGCAATACAGTGAGATTTTTATTTCTTAAAGTAGCTATAAGATACCTAATCTAATATATGATAATAAGTAATAGTACTAGAAAAAGGGTGTAGCCAACACTAGACTTAAAAATTACTAATTCACTCTCTTACTCTGTTCTTCCCCTTGTTACATAATTTTCAAAATAATCAAATTTAGTAACTGCATAACCCAATACTTTTATGCACTATAATTTAATTACTATTTCCTTACTATTGGATAATAAGGCTAAATAATATTTTAAAGATCTATGGCTACTTCCCCTAAAGTAACTATCCAGAAATAGAATAACTAGGTCAAAGGGAATGTACATTTTAATTATTTTTGGTGCCTATTGCCTTATTATTTTTCAAAAGTGTTTCACAAACTTATATTACCAAAACAAATGTATAAGAATAACAGTGATATTTCACCTCTTTCAGTACTGGAAAATAAGTATTTAAAATATTTTTTTAAAACATTAATTAATATTATTTAAATTTGCCAGTGACATGAAATATTTTTTTCATATTTTCATTATTAATTATACTTCCTCTTTTGTGAGTTACCTATATTTGTGATTTGGGAATTAATAGTTAAAATATTATTTGTAATGATCAAACATCACTATAGTGAACACAGCCCAGAGGTTTTGCAGTGTGTTCTCTTATTCTATGGAAGAAATATACTGAACTAACAGAAATGATTCTTAAACTAATTCAGTCTTAAGGGATAGACTTTTTTAGGAATTGTAAAGAGACAATATTTTATTGGTGATAGCCTTGGCTTCTACATTTTGAGTTTATTCACATCCCAATATAGGTTGCTAGATTTTTTTGTAAGTACTTTTAAATTTAGTAGCTGGTATTTAGAGTTCAGTATTAGGACCTGTCTTATTTGTGAGACATTATTGCACAGTGAAAGTACATCACATATTTACTATGTGATCCTATCCTCTCGGAGCTTCAGATTTCTCATCTGTAGAGCTGCAATATATAATAATATATTATATAATAATGTGTACTGTTTACTCCCATGGTTGTTGCATTGATGCATATATAGTACCTAATGTGGTGTCTGGCATAGTGTAGTTTCTGAGAAATTGCTGCTGCCATTATTTAGAAAGGAAGTGTATGTATAATTTAAGGGTTCCAAAGTCCTCTAGTTGCAACTCATTTGTGGTTATGTCAAGTTCTGCTATTAGCAGTTGCTTTCTTTGTCAGAGGGGGCATCCATTAGATAAGGCAATTTATTAAGACTACTTCTGCATGTATGTTCCTCAGAACGCAGACTCTTTGCAGTGTTAGGAGGGTGGAGTGATAAGGAGGAAATTCTTGGTCAAGTAAGTTTGGGAGCTACTTTGCCCAACAGATATCAACAGGGTTCTTTAGTGAAGCACTTCCCAAAGTTATTTTTGGGAATATATGATATACAACATATCAGGGGCTGTTTGTTTGCTTGTTTAGCTAAAAGATCACATACTCCTTTTTCTCTGAAAACATGCCTTGTCACATGCTGCTTTAAGATAGCCGTCACTGTACACACTTGCTTTAGGTCCCTTCTTAGGAGATGGCTTAAAGTAAGCAGTCAGCCTGTGTCAGTGCAGCTACTGGGGACCTGAGGAGCCGGATGGGTGTGAAACAAGACTACTGGGAATGCTGGCCCATGACTTTCTCTGTTTTATGTTGCAGCTCATGCCCGGACCTACGATTTAGCATGGCCCTGTGTGATCAGGAGAAAGTTTTCAGACAACAGAGAAAAGAAAACATAAAGGAGAAAATGAAGAAACTCTTGGGTCCAAAGAATAGTGAAGGGTTGTATTCTACACGTGATGTGAGTCTGCCATTTTTTGAGTGTTGGTATAATTTAAAAATAATTTTGCTGGATCACTTTCTCTAAAGATTTTACCCAAATATGGCAATATTAAGTTTGAGGATTATTCCTTCAGCTTTTTAAGGTAAGGTAAGCAGTTCATAAATGACAAGTCTTTGAGGAAGGTCATCCCAAATGCTGACTGTATTTGGTGATATTTATCAAATATAGTTTTTGTATTTAATTTTGCTTTATATTTTAGGACAGTGTTAGGTTCGCAGCAAAACTTGGCAGAAAGTACAGAGAGTTCCCATATACCTCCTGCCTCCACACAACCTCCCAGTATTAGTCAGAGTTCTCTAGAGAAACCGAACCAAAAGGACATATATATATATAGTATATATGAGATTTATTATGGGAGTTGACTCATGAATATGGAGGTGGAAAAGTCCCGTGATATGCCAACTGCAAGCTGTAGAACCAGGAAAGCCGATGACACAATTTGGTCCAAGGCAAAGGCTTAACAGCCAAGGGAGAAGGTATAACCCCCACTTTGAGACTGAAGGCCTGAGAACCTGGGGCAATTGGAAGGCATTGGGTGCCGATATAAATCTCAGAATTCGAGGGTCTGAGAACCAGGAGCACCAATGTCCAATGGATGTCCCAGCTGCAGGAGAGAGAGAAAATTTGCCTTTCTTCCATGTTTTTGTTCTACTCAGGCCCTCAAAAGATTGAATGATGCCCACCCATATTGGTGAGGGTGAATCTTCTTTACTCAGTCTACTGATTCAACTGCTAATCTCTTTGGAAAACACCCTCATAAACACTCCCAGAAATAATGTTTTACTAGCTATCTGGGTATCCTTTAACCTAGTCACATTGACAAATAAAAATCACAGTCTTTGACTATCAACATCCCATACCAGACTGGTACCTTTGTTACAAAGATGAACCTACATGGACACATCATTATTACCCTAAGTCCACAGTTTACATTAGGGCTTACCTTGGTGGTGTACATTCTATGGATTTGGACAAAGGTATAATGACATGTATTCACCATAACAGTATCATACAGAGTAGTTTCACTGCCCTAAAAATCCTCCATGATCCACCTAATCATCTCTCCTCCCTAACCCCTGGTGACCACTGATTTTTTACTGTCTCCATAGTTTTGCCTTTTCCAGAATGTCATATGGTTGGAATGATACAGTATGTAGCCTTTTCAGATTGTCTTCTTTCACTTAGTAATATGAATTAAGGTTCCTTCACATCTTTTCCTAGCTTGATAGTTCATTTTGTTTTAGTGCTGAATAATATTCCACTGTCTGTATGTGCCACAGTTTAGGTATTTTTTGATGTAGTTTTTTAAATAGGTATACTTATGTGCAAACAAGATGTTCATTTTATTAATAGGAAAAATTTAGTCTCAGATGTAAAAGGATGAATACTAATTAATTATTTTTAGCATAGACAAATATTAAACCATGAAAATCATTATGGAATAAGAAGAAATACTATAAATCTTATTAATGATAATATGATTAACAAATATATATAAATATGATAGTGGAGATAAAAGGAAATGTGCCAAATTCTTCATATTTCATAACAGAGAGTTAAAAGATACTATCCAAAATTGACCAAGTAATTAAAAATATTGTCTTCCACATTTTAAAGTTTTTCCTAATCCTAAGTATAAAGACATTAAAATAAAAATATATTGTAAACAAATATTGAAAATATAATCCTTCAATTGTACTTTACCTTTTTTCTTCTTTTAAATTCCAGTAAAATATAACACCATTTATTATTCAATAACATATTTTATAATCTACTTTTTGGCTGTCTATCCATTCATTTTTTCCTTCACCCATCCGTCTATCCATCCATTCATCTAATCTACCTATCTACCTCTATCTCTTTCTTTCTGAAATCTACAAAGATA
>RJWJ010042685.1:0-12941 GCA_004363605.1 Indri indri | reverse complement strand
GGTGAGGGGTTCCTCTCAGGAGGTTCGGTCTCCCCAACCCCCACTGTGTACATTGTCTGACACCTGGCCTTGGCCTTTCAGGATGCCTGCCTGGTGCTTGCAGACAGTAACTTTGTCCATCTCTGGTCTATTCCTTTTCTCTTGGTGGAGAACTCAGGTATACAGCGTCAGGGCAGGGCCTGGCACATACGAAGTGTCCGGAAAGTGTTAGCTGGTATTAAAATGCATGAAACATACGGACTGAGGGTAGTCAGTGACATAAATGTTTTATTTCCTTTCCGCAATCCTGAGTATAGACTAAACTTTCTTAGGCTTTCAATTTCCTGCCTTATGAATGAATTTTATTTCTAAAAAGTAGCCTTCTCAGCTCCTTGCAAATCTTTGCTCAAATATTCCCTTTTTAGGGATGACATCCTTGACCACTGTTTAACATAACAAATTTCTTCCCAAACTCTCCCCTCCCTAAATCTCTTCCTTGCTTTATTTTTCTGCCTAGCATTTACCATTTCTCTATGTTATTTGTCCATTCGTTAATTGTCTTACTGCCCTTGCCCCACTGGAAAGCAAATGCCCTGAAGGCTTAGGGTTTTGTCCCTTTGGGTCCCTGCTGTGTCCTGAGTACCAGTGTCCATGCCTCACACTTCACAGAGCACATGCTTCATAAATATTGAGTGAAAGAATGAATGAATGGATGGATTTGTTTATTATAGCTTGGCCTCAATCTTTACAGAAGTTCAATGCAACAGTTATTTATTCAAGCACCTGTTGTGTGCAGGGCCACACATGGGTTGTAACATGGAAGGAAAAGGTGTTCACGGCAGAGATCCGGGGCTCAGGAAGTTGCGTCCATGCCAGTAGTCTGTGCCAAAGTGTGATCATTGCGTAAAGAACTACAGTGTGCATCCCGGAACTGGTGTAGGCACAGGCACAGATCTATAAAATAGAAAACTGGACAATACATGAAGACATCCATGGTAGGGAAATCTTGTTGAATAAGATGGGGTCTGAGAGAGGCCTGAAAGAGAGTCAGGATTCTGAGAGGGCTGGAAGGGAAGAACAATAGGAAACTTAACCTTTTTTCGGACCCTCTCCTGTTCCTGGCTCCAGGTTAGGTGTTCTACACTCCTCCCCTCATTGACTCCGAGCAACCTAGTGACACTCGTTGTTCTTCCCATTTTACTCCAGACATGATGGAGGCACCTCGTTCACGCAGCATCAGTTCAGCTTGGCCTTAGACCCCTTCCTCCCGCATCACGCTGCCTCCCGTCTTCAGTGGGAAGATAGGAGAACGGGGATGGAGGCGAGTGCGGAGCCTGTTCTAGCATCTCCAGGATGCCCTTTGGTGAAGCTGAGGCTGGTCTGTTCCTTCATGGAGGCGCCGGTATCCGTAAAGGGATGGATTCAGGGAGGACCGTGTCCCCTGCTGACCTGTGAGAGAGAGAGGTTGCTTACGGGTACCTGAGATGCTAGAACGCTTTTCTTATCATGGCAGTGACAGGGCGGGGGGTGGAAAGGTGGGTCATGCATTCAAAGAACATGCAGTAAGGAATAAACACGACATCAGCATAGGCTTTTATTTTTTTTTTAAGTCTTGAAATAAATAGTAAAAAGCTCCTATTCCTGTTTTTCTGCCAGGAGTATTGTTTCCATATAAATCATGTGTGATAGAAGCTCCTTATTTTTAAGTGGAAAATGCACATTTAATAACATGAGAATAATGTCCAAACCTGTTCTCATTGATGGCTGCCAAGAGAGCGCCAGCACTCCTGCTGCCTGGAGAAAGAGACACTCAGATGTGACTGTTTTAGGGGCCATACTGCCATTGTCACTGCCTTGGCTTAGCACAGCTCTGAGCAGCAGCTTCCCAGGGCTCCTTAAGCAAGGGCAGCTCAGTGCTTTGGTGCTCTGTAAATCCTGGAGTCAGAACAGACCTGGTGCCTGGGACCCTCAGCCCCACCATGAACTGGCTGTGTGTGAGACCTTGAGCTCATTATTTTACCTCTACAAGATAGTTTCCTTATCTGTAAAATGGGGATAATGTCGGCCTCTACCCTTGTAGACTTAGAGCGAAATTTAAACAAGAGAAGACATCTAGAGCTGGTTTATCCAAAGTAGCCATTGGCCACATGGGATTATTTAAATCTAAATTAAATTAAGAATTCAGTTCCTCAGTCACATATTTCCAATGCTCAGCATGGCCAGTGGCTACTACATTGGATAGCACAGATACAGAAAGAACATTTCCATTATGGTAGAAAGTTCCACTGGACAGCACTTAGTACAGCATCCGGCACGGAATACACTGTTGGTTCTTCATTTGAATTCACATGATACTTGAATCAGAGCCTTCGGAATCATGACTTCAAAAAACTGAGGTTGGTGCTACCTAAGCATCCATCCATGTATGAAAAAGGAAGCAAGCAGAGTTTGGTCATACAGGACTCTCTGCCCGATAGAGTGTTCTTTGGCGACAGACTGAGGTTTGAGGGTTCCTGATCCTGTTCCCAGGGGAATTCTGTATACAGGTGTTAATCTGATTAGCCCCAGCCCAGCTCCTGGTTAATTACCTGAAGTGGATAGGACAGTTTCCAACACTCAGCACAAAGGCTTTTGCGGTGATGCTGCTGCTTACTATGTATTTGGCCTTGTAAAGTTGCTCTCTAAGTCAGGGCTTCTTTTCTTAAACTTTGTTTGGTGTGAGAATCTCCTGGAGGGCTGCGTAAAACACAATTCCTGGGCCCCACTCCTGGAGCCCCTAATTCTCTCTGTCTGGGCTGGGGCGCCGGATTCTGCATTTCTGTTATAGCAAGATCCCAGACGTCACTGATGCTTCCAGACCACTCTTGGAGCAGCTCCCTTTTCTTTTTTTTTTAAGGCTCTTTGTTTATAAAAAGTTGTTCTCCATGCTCAAAATTATTGTGAGGATTGAGAAAATAAATATATGTAAAGTCCACCGCCCATGACATTATAGATAATAATGGCATCTGCTGTTACTATTATTTTATTTTTACTAATTATTTTTTTACACCTATAAGTCAGGATCTGCTAGAATTTGTTGATATTTGTGAAAATTGGGCCTAGCCCACTATGCCACTATTCCATCATGAAATAATTGTCTTGGATTTACACTATTAAACAATCTTTCAATTTGAAGTCATTCAGTACCAGTGAAGACAAATGTATCTCCATGTGTGTAGTGCGTGTCACTATGTAATCAAGTACTTCTGCCCTTCAGGGTAGTTTGGACCCAATACAGTTTGCACCATTCATTTGTCCACAGCCAGCGGCAAAGTCCTTAATGCCCACTGCAAGGGGAACAGGTGTGCTCAATACTTTTGCATAACGCAAAGTGGGCGTTTTGCAAACACCTACTTTTTTGGTTCAACATCAGCTTCACCAGGGAGATGCATCTTCTCTGAGTGGATGATTCTGTGAGGATGACACTTCTGATTTACGCTTAGAAATTTTAGTACATAAGTCTCTAGGCTGCTCCCATGGATAGCTTGGGTGGGATAGGAAGGTTAAATCATTTAAAACCTAGAATCTGAGTCCAGATGCCACATTCTTTTGTTCCAGCCCTGAAATATTCCCAAATTTTGTTTCCAATTTCCAAAGTGGCAGGGAAGGAGAAAACACTGAGTGTTACTCACTCTTGTTTTTAATGCTTTTGATGCACCACAGTCTTCAAGGACTTGGGTGAGTTTTGATGTTAAATATCCAATGGTCATGGTTTGGGTTTAAAGAGCTTATCATGATGTATGATTTAGATTTTCTGAGTATTTAAATAGGCTTCTTTGGTTGCAAGGAACAGAGTTTTATTCATATCACCTCTTCTAAAAAAAATAAAAAAGAAAAAGTTTTATTGTAAGAGATAAAGTTGGCAAGTTTAGGAAATGCGGCAAGTCTGGGGACCTGTCTCCAACAATTCCCTCCTGCACAGTTGCTGTATTCTGTTTTTCCAACGGGCTTCTTTCGCCATTGCTAGATTTATCTGTTCTCCTCCCTCCCAATTTTGGCTTACATTCGCTGCTTTTTGCTCACAATAGCACAACTCAACCCAACCTCATGGCATCTTTTCATCAGCTGTCCCTGGTGCAACAGGCTTAGAGTCGGTTTCCCAATTCCCTAGTGCAAGAAATCCAGTGGTATGAGTCATCTTTGCCATTGGGAAGTGACAAAGCAAACTTTTGGACTGACTGCCCTTGGCTCAGGTATAACTGGACCTGTGATCTGTTTAGATGTACTTAGAACGGTAGCGGGCAACATAAAACATGCCCACCTAAGTAGGAGGGCCCATGGACCGTGGGAGGTTTCTTTAGAAGGCCGTGTGAGTGGGCAGAGATGACTGGTTTTGCAGTTTGGGGCCAATTGAATGGGAATGACAGCTGTAGTGTGTTGAGTCACATCAAGTCCGGAATTCCTCTCCACCCCACCCGTTTGCAGTTGCCTCAGATTTATCACAGGACCTTATGTGACGCAAGCATGCCCGCTGGCCCAGGCTGCTCCTCACAGCTGCAGCTTCCCTAGGGGTGGACGAACCATCTGGGGCCTCCTAGAACCCTCCTCCCTCCCTGCTAAAAGCTGAGAAGGGTCCTGCCCACACAGTTGCCTTTGAGGGTCTTGGGGACCCGTTACCTTTCTCCAGGTTAATCTCAGCTTCAGCTGGTTTGAACTATAATTATAATGGGCCACATTATATTGAACTATAGAAGAGCCATAGTTGTCACCTAGCTGAGCTTCTCTTTGTCCTCATATGTTTCAGTGAGGCAGTTATAGTTTCTAAAAAGGGAGCCAGGAAATACACTGATAATTCACTCCTCTTATAGTGGGAGCATGGCAAAGCTCATAGTATGTACCAGAAACCCGGGAACACATATTATCTTACACCAGTGCCTGTGAAAGTGCATCGTGGGCCTCATTTGGGAGTGTTCTCAATTCGATTTTTATTCTGGGGCATCCTTTGGCCACAGTCCTTAGAGGGACTTTTTTCTCTCTGACATCCATTGTAACATGGCCCATCCCCTGAGATATCGCTGTTCAGCCCGCTAGTGTCTCACCTCTCCCTGCAGCATCATGAGCAGTCAGAGTTTGCATTCTGATTTTATGATCCTGGAGGGCTGGGAGAGATCTATGAGGTCATCTTGTCCATCCTCAGCCGGAACAGTTTTGTTCCCCAACAGTGGAGTCAAGTATTAGTCCAGTCTCCTTTCAAATGACTCAAGTGATGAGGCCCCAGGACCTCCCTTGGGAAGCTATTCTGCAGCCTAATAACTCCCCGTGTGATGTTTTTTTGTATGTGTCTAATATTCAGAGTCTAACACAATAAATCTGTGAAGAGCTAAGTCTTTTTAAAGTAGCTCTTCACCTAGGAATGTTCTCATAACGGTCACTTTTGTGAAAAATCTTTATCCAGCAAGGGAGTTAAGTGCAAGTTACAATGACACCGAGAGACTATGTGTCCTAAAATGTAAGAGTGGCCCCCAAAATGAGAAATAATGGTGTAAATCTGCTCAATCTGCCAGCAGTGTGTACACCCAGTAACTGTTCTGTGTATAATATTTCACATAATAATATGTATTTTGCTTATGTGGTGCTAATGTGAAAGCAAGAGAAGCTTCTGCCATTGGATGCTTAGCATACAATTCATATTCTTCCTCTTTGAAATTTCTCTGACAATCTCTCCTCATTCTGCTAGCCAAGGAATGAGATCTTGGCCTGTGTCTTTCTTCCATGCGGGGTCTATCTTTAATCTTGGTCACTGTTGAGAGCGTGGCAGGATGCTAATTATTGCCGAGAGAAAGATTTCAGGGCAGGGTTGTGAGAGGGGAAGAAAGAATGAAAGGAAGAGGAGAGACAAGGACACCCCAGGGGTGGGAGGGAAGACAGAGAATAGGAGAAATAGAAGTGTAAATAAAAGGAAGGAAGGAAAGATGGAGTGAGATAAAGAAGGAAAAGAAAGGAAAGTGCAAGTAGATGTGGAATCTGTGGGTTGGGAAAAGACATTCATACTGTCAGTACCAAACGTTCCCCTAAAATTTTTCCCATCGGGATCCTTCCTTTGCTGTAGGAATCCAGTCCTCAAAGTGTTTATCCCAGGCCAGCACCATCAGCATCACCTGGGAAGTTTGTTAGAAATGCACAGATTCTCTGGCCCCCTGAATCAGAAGACCCAGCTCTGGGTTTTCACAAGTGCTTGAGTGCATCCTCATGCATGAGCAAGTGTGAGAGCCACTGCCCTCGGGCATTTTTCTAAGAATCTGACTGTTGGTAGGAACGGCCCAACAGTTAGAAGGCATTTATAGTTATAGGGGACTCCACCCACTACTCCACGTGTCTTCTCTGTCTGATGGAGACAAAACTGACTTGCAGAAACCATAATCCCTGGCCAGGAGACAGGCTTCATTTCTCAAAGTCATCCTGGAAGGCAAAGTCCTTTTTCGCACATGGCATTTTTCTTTTGACCACGCATCATGCCGCGTGGTAATATACAGATTCTACATCCAAGCAGCGAAGACCTGTGCCACACAAGTTAAGTGGATCCTAGGGACATGTATCTCAGATTTCCTAATGCTTCCCCAGCTGACACATCATGGCCAACAAGAGGGTAGGGATCATTAGGAGTTTATTTTCATCTTTATCATTTAAAACGCATTTTTCCAATGAGAGTACGGATGACATAAAAGGTTCTGCATTGAATAACCACCCAGATTATCCCTGTTTCATTTTCATCCCATTCACACAGTTCTCTTGTCTTCGCTCACAATATCAGTGAATCCAAGTTGCCTTAAGTAGGTATTGGAAATATGAATCCAATATATTCTTGATGTTCCTATGGCATAATTACAATTTAAAATCAAAGTCCTCATATCTCATCAAATCATGTTTTTGGTTAAAGGGTTGTATTACACTTATCAAAAGAGGAGAATCAAAAACATAAAAGTCCTCCTTCATTTTCGAAGTGGGCTGTAGTTGTTTAAGGATTTGTCCTACTGCACGCTGATAAATATTTATCACGGTTAAGTGAACAATCATTTGGAGACAGATACCATTTTATGATGCAGCTTCTCAGGGCATCCTAATTGTGACTGTGCCTTGCCGTTTTATGTTTTATCGGAATATGCAGACATATACTTTATGAGGTTGGGTAATGAAGAGAGAGAGACCCCAATAAACATATTTGCTAAGAGTAATGGTTATGTATAGCTCAGCAACCCTTGGTTAGCATAGCCTCTATTACACAATACAAGGCAAGCAGTTCATAGCTCAATTAGATCTAACTTGCTTCATTTTCAGGCATTATGTTATTCTAAATTAACAATATATTTCATATTCTCCAGGTCTGACTATTAACTGGATTTTGGAACCTTCAGGGCTTATTATTTAGTAATCCCCGAAGCTCTCAAGTAGGCATTTTTAAATTCACGTATTAGAACAGATTAAAAATTAGCTGGAAAGGCATGTTAAATAGTCCACTCCCTTTCTTTTGCTAATTGTGCAAGAAGTAAAAAAGAAAATGCAAGTGAGGTCAGATCTAGTATGGTATTAATACAAATGAATTTGCTACCTAGTTCGCTGCTAATTGTTGCTGAAATGATGGTTATTTAAATTAGTAAATAATTTTTGAGATTTCCGTAAATGTCGCAGAGCCACAATTCACACACACAGACTAGCAATCGTGTTTTCTTTATATTTTAAAGTTTTCTGCGATAGGAATGTGTTTAGTATGTAAACTAGGGAAAAAATGTGAGGCTTCACTACTAATAAAAGTGATAAGGCATGCAAATGTTTAGAAAATAGTGATCAGTTATGCCCTACAAAACACAATTTTATTTCTTGTTGCATCATCTTCATCCTTATTAGTTAATCGGATATTGGAAAATTTTCCAAAAATCTTAGCTGGATGCAGTAGCTCACACCTATAATCCCAGCACTTTGTGAGGCCGAGGCGGGAAGATTTCTTGAGCCAGGAGTTCAAGGCCAGCCTAGGCAACATAGCTAGAGTCTTCTCTACAAGAAATAAAAAAAAAAATAAGCCAGGCATGATGGTATGTGCCTGTCGTCCCAGCTCCTTGGGAGGCTGAGGCAGAAGAATTGCTTGAGTCCAGGAGTTCAAGGCTGCAGTGAGCTGTGATTCACTGTACTCTAGCCTGAATGACAGAGCAAGACTCTGGCAAAAAAAAAAAGAAAAAAAAAATCTTCATTCGCAAAGACCGTGCATGACGAATCACTGTATCAGTTGCTATTTTTAATTTTTTTTTTTCTTAAGGAAGATTCTGACAAATCCAACTTTTCTAGATCCCCACGTACTAAGTCACTTCTTTCTATTTTTCCTCCCTCTGTTGCGTATTAAATGACTATATTTGGAGAATAGAAGATTCTGCTTTCATTACATATGCTTGAAATCCTATCACATGGGCCATCCTCAGTGAAGCCAACTGTCTTGCCTGTCCTGTTTATGTCCTGCAATCCATCCTTTGGACTGCTGCTTCTCCACCAGCGACAATTTTGCCCTCCAGGGATATGTGACAATATCGGGAGGTTTTGGTTGTCGGAATTTGGGGAGGGGGCAAGGGATGAGGGAGGGCTCTCCTGGCATCTTGTGGGTAGAGGCCAGAGATGCCAGGATGATGCTGAACATCCTACAAAGCACAGGACAGCCCCTCCCCACCTCCACCCCACCTGCCACCAACAAAGAACCTTCCAACCGAAAATGGCAATAGCGTCCCTGTTGGGAAATTCTGTTCAAGCCGCATCTAACTATAGAAGGTTACCAAACTGTGCTTTGCACGTAGTAAGCTATCTGCCCTGTATTTCCCTTTGCTAATTCCTGCTCGTGCTCCTCAAATACCCCAGGCGTCATAGTGTCTCTTTAAGAAAACTTTGCTGAGTCCCACAGGGAGTGTTCTGTGGCAACTTTGCACTCCCTTCTCCCCGCTACCCCCAAAGACTCTCTTGAAGTCAGCTAAAGTTTTAGCTTAGAACTCGACCTTAGCCCTCTGTCCTCACCAGATCTTCATAGCTCAGCCTTAGCAAGAGTCCTGCCAAGTCAGTTTGGAGAGAATCCCTCACCCTTAATATCCGCTTCCCCTAGCCTGCCTCCAGGGAGAATCCTAAATCGATTCAATCCCCCTACCCTTGTTGTCTCCTTTTAGTAATTTTTCATCCATTGACTCCTCCCCACCCCCATTCTGCTCCTTGCCTATAAACCCTCAGCCATCTTTGCTCTATTCGGAGTTGAGCCTATCTCCCTTCCCTATTGCAATAATCCTGAATAAAGTCTTCCTTACCATTTTAACAAATGGCATAATAATGTTTAACACCCCACCCACCACACTGCCAGCTCCTTGAGGGTCCGGACCATGTGTTGTCTAGCGCCAGATATATAGTGCACATGGTGGTCATGTAAAAAATGAAGGTATGAGTGCATTCTGCAGAAATAGGCCACATACATCCATGCATTCATAGTCCCAAACTCAAAAGGATACTTCTGACCTGGTTCTTTGTTTTCTCCCTCCGTCTAGGCATTTTCCAGCACAGCTTGGACGGGTGTATGAATAAACTTCTACCATTAAGTCCCTGAATTATTTAAGCACTGCCAGTGATTCTGTACAAACCATGCAGTCGAAAGTATTGCATATGCGTACATTTCAGGAGCACCCGTCAGCCTCCCCAGGATGGCTTGACTCTGTCTCTTAGCACTGCATCAATACTCAGGGATTTTCAGATATCGCCGGTGGCTGATGCCTTTGTGTTCAGGTTTCCGTAGGCTCCATCAGTTTTTAAAACCAGGCCCCAATCTATACGTCCAATGCCATTCCTACACCCCCTTTGATAATCCCCACTGAGCAGGCACACTCGATACATCTTCACTAATGGGTTCTGACTTCATAAAATGTATTAATGACTTCTTTTGGAAAGTAAGAGTGCTTTGAATACAAGTCTTTATTGTTTTAGAAGTTCATAAAAGCCAAAGCATGGTATTTCCCCTGGTGTTTGCACAATATGGGAATAGACGTGTACCGGGGACCTAGAATTCCAGCTGTGCTTCCATTCTTTGTGATTCCAGGTTTCAGACTGCCCGGTAGGAGGAGGCCACTGCTGATTCTCTGTGCTGTCTGTCTGATTTTGGTGAATTCTTAATTTGCAAAAGGTTTACTGTCATTTCATTTTCAAAGTAGCTTTATCACAGGACAAAGATGACAGAAAGGAAAACCCTTAAGTAGCCTATGAGGTGCTCCACAGAGCATCCTCTCACTGTACCCTTGCAGCAGCCCTGTGGGAGAAAAAGTTGGTATTATAATAGCTCCCCATTTATAGAGAAGGAAACTCATGTGCTAGGAAAAAGTAGGGTTGAACTTAAATCTGGAACTGTCTAATTCCAAAGGTTTTATAGGTTCCACTTTGCCAAATCATAATAGCGAACGGAAGAGAAGCAACAACTTTTTGTCTTCCAAGAATTTGTGAATACTTGAAAAGAAAGAGCTTCTTAAAAGACCCGAAGAAACCGTAACTTCCTCACCAGTTCCCAAAGTTGCCATCCTCACCAAGGTGTACCTTGCCTTTAAGGAGATTTGTTTCCATCAACCTGGTTTGCAAGGAAGCACAGTAGAGCTATGCCCACTGCACGGTGGCTCGCACCTGGCTGACATCCGTGCATTAAGAATGCCTGCTTTGGGTTCTAAGACATCTAATGAACTCTCACGGGTAACACTTGTAGATTTACAGCCGTTCCTCTCTGACCATAAGGGCTGTAGGCCCGAGTCTCTCACCCTCTGGTTTATAAAACTTAAAATTGAGGGAACAATGAGTTGAAGGCCAGAGGTCGCCAGTGGAGCCCCATAAATAAGTTATTTATGATCCCCGTGAAACAAGAAGAGCATCTTAATTTCATGCTTCTTAAACTGGGGTATGAGTATCCCCAATTTTCCTTGGTAGAATGCCAATGCCAGAGTTCATTAGAAGTTACAGGAAATCGAGGCACATTTTCTTAAAGAGAAAACTTTTTTGGCAAATAGACCATATTGTTTATAGTAATAACAAACATGACTATTACTTAATAGACGTTATATTTTGCATGATGTTTCAAAGATAGAACACGAGTCTTTCAACACCCTTCAATCCCTGGGGATGCCCTTTGCTGCGAGGGTTATGTCCATGGAAGAGTTTGAAAGCCCAGCCATATGGACATCCTATTACTCATTTTTATTTGCCATCTAGATCTTGCCAGCAACCTTTTAAATCTTTCTTCCCTGAAGGTTCAGCAAGATGCTTGTAAATGTATGTTCCTTTGCTGCAGATGATATACATTTAAAATGCAATTATTTGCCCCCCTCTTGGGTTGTCAACTCAGATGCTGACTGCCTTTCTGGCTTTGTGGCTGAGCGTTGTTGAGTCCACCTCCCGGTTTCTACCACGGTTCTAGAGGTCCAGCCGCCAAGGAGCATGCTCCCCGCTCCACCCGCTCCCACCGTCCCTCGTACAGCTCAGGGGTCTACCTCTATATTCCAGTGAATTTTCCCTCAATCTTCTTTATCGCTTCCAGGTTCCATTGCAAAAATATGCAGTCTGCTCTGTCAGCCACCGTGTGTGTATCCCTCTTTTATTCCCAATTTTGTAGCTGCTTTTTCTTTTTTCCAAATAATCCCCCACTGTGTTGACACATATATATTATAACAGAAACACTCGTCTTTGTTTAAAATGTTCACAGAACCAAACAGTCATAGAGGGGTATTTCAGGTAGTGGGCCCTGCTCTAGGGCAGTGGTGACCAGGGTACCTCCCAGGGGACATTTGGTGGTGTCTGGAGGCAGTTTGGGTTGTCATAAAAATGATAGGGCAGGGGTTGGGGGGCCATTGCTATTGGCACCTAGAGGGCAGAGGGTGGGGATGCCGCAACACCTCCTGCAAGGCACAGGATGCGCCCCCATCCCGCACCACCGCCAGAGAGAATTATCCAACCCCGAGTGCCAGTAGCACCAAGGCTGAGACAGTTGATGTAAGGGAAGATGTGATTTCATTCTTCACCACTGCAAATTACTAGTCCAGCTGCGAATACCCTCTCTTTCCACTCTAAAGTTGTGATGTAAGATCCTCCAAGTTAAGTCATGTGATGTTAGAACCAGCCAGAGGAGCTCACTCATCCGAGAAATGTACTCTTCCCCGCCGGCAGGAAGGCAACCCGACATAAAAACATCAGCATTTAAAGACAATTTAGAAACGGGATGGCTGTGGATTAGGTCAGAGGTCGAAGGGATCCCTGGAGACCTATGGGGTGGGTGGGGGGGAGCCTGTCTGCAAGCCGCGACCACAGCCGTTAGTCCTTCCGCAAATACTTCACAAAAAGAGCCGTGTGCTCAGAGGCCATTTCCTCCCTGTCCTCGGATGATATCCTTCACGTCATCACGGCAGAAGCAGCCGTTGCTGAGAAATGTTAGACACCACGTCCGTCCTGCTTTCCGTTGCTTCGCTCCTGTATCCATTTGAAATTCAGTGCAAACCCATAAATTCCACTTTGCTTCTGGTAGCAGCCTGCATGGTGTATATATTGAGCATTAGAAAAACAGTAAATCCAGCCCATTTATTCACATTAAGCAGCAAAGGCACCCTGCATGCCACGTAAGTTCTGGAAATTACTGACACGGCCCCTAGACCGTGAAAAGATGGGAGCATATGGCAGAATTCATATCTGAACAGATTGCTTTCCCTCCTAAGAACGCTTTATTAGAATATCGGCTATTATCGCTTACTGAAGGTACTCTTCCCGCTCTTGATTTAAGCCCCGCATCACCCCACTATACTTTTTCCCACTGCATTCCGCTACGTATCCTCACACCGACTTCTCGCTGTTTCTAAATGGCCCACTTAAACCTGCAGGTAGGTCCTTCAGTTTCCCATAAATTAATAACACATCTATGAATATTTCCCAACCAATCTTAGAGGCCC
>RJWJ010042684.1:0-12942 GCA_004363605.1 Indri indri | reverse complement strand
GCTGCAACCATGTTAAGCCCAAACTTAGCACAGACCAGTGTCATGCTCTCAAAATGGTGCCTTGGACCTACCACTGGAAAGGCTGGTGCCCAACCCAGGCAAGCAATGTGGGCAAAAAACTGTAGAAAATGCTGTCTGCTCATATCTCAGTCTCAACTGCAGCCCACAGAAGGGTGGTGGAGACCTTCCCAGGGGTGCATGGGAATGCCTGGCCTCTTCTGTCCTTTAGTGCTACACAGTGGCTGCAGATGTGCCCATGGTTTCTCAGTAACTAGGCTCTCAGAATGGAACCAGCTCAAGCTGCTCTAGGCTCCAATGCCCATGGGATTTCATGTGAGTTCCTTTTCTGGAATAATTTCCTTGTGCAATCTCCAAGCAGCTCTTTATGTTAGTCCCAAGACCTATGTGGGTTTCGGGGTGTATGTGGGGGTTGGTTCTCTTGAGGCCATGGTCTTAGAAGCTTGTCTTTGTGAGTGTAACCGGGGGGCTTCCTTCTTACTGTTTCTCCATGTCCAGGAGATTTGCCCAGCTCTTAGCCACACCCCAGCTGGGCAAGTTCCCCTGAACCCTCTCTTTACATACTTTGGTACTTCCCATTGCTTTGCTGGTGAATCCTAGTGTTCTCTCCTAGATGCCTCTCCATGGAGGAGGCACATAGTACCTGTGTCTAGTAGCCATCTTGATCCTATAAAGTCTGCTATACCCTTTGCTTTTCTTTCCTCTATTCCTTCTTCTTTTCTTCTTTTGAGTTATTTGAATGCTTCTTTTGGCATCTAACTTTATTTATATGTATTTATTTATTTCACTTCAGAGTATTACGAGGGTACAAATGCTTTGGGAACATAAACTGCCTGTGCACCACCCGAGTCAGAGCTATAAGAGTGCCCATCCTGCAGACAGTGTGCACCACATCTGTTAGGTGTGAATTTACCCATCCCCTCTTCCATTGCACTGGTCTGACATCGGATGAATGTTCCTTCCCATAGGTACATATTAATGTTGATCAATTAGTGCCAATTTAATGGTGAGTGCATGTGGTGTTTGTTTTTCCATTATTGTGATACTTCACTTAGAAGAATGGGCTCCAGCTCCATCCAGGATAATACAATAGGTAGTTCGTCATTTCTTTTTTTTATGACTGAGTAGTACTCCATGGTATACATATACCACATTTTAGTAATCCACTCATGTATTAATGGGCACCTGGGTTGTTTCCACATCTTTGCAATTGTGAATTGTACTCCGATAAATATTTGAGTGCAGACGTCTTTTGTATAGAATGTCTTCTTTTCCTTGGGGTAGATACCCAGTAGTGGGATTGCTGGATCAAATGGTAGTTCTACTTTTACTTTTTGCAGTATCTCCATACTGCTTTCCATAGAGGTTGTATTAGTTTGCAGTCCCACCAGCAGTGTATGAGTGTTCCTATCTCTCTGCAATCTATGCCAACATTAATTGTTTTGAGGCCTTTTGATAAAAGCCATTCTCGCTAGAGTTAAGTGATATCTCACTGTGGCTGTGATATGCATTTCTCTGATGATTAAAGATGTTGAGCATTTTTTCATATGTTTGTTAGCCATTAGTCTATCTTCTTTTGAAAAGTTTCTGTTCATGTCCTTTGCCCACTTTTTAGGGGATTGTCTGATTTTTTCTTGCTGATTTTCTTATGTATACGTTCTAGTTATCAGGCCTTTATTGGATATATAGCATGAAAATATTTTCTCCCATTCTGAGGGTTGTCTATTCGCTCTAATGATAATTTTCTTGGCTATGCAGAACCTTTTTAATTTGATCAGGTCCCATTTATTTATTTTTGTTGTTGCTGTGATTGCTTTTGGGGTCTTCTTGATAAATTATTTACCTAGGCTGATGTCTATAAGAGTTTCCCCAACATTTTCTTCTAGAATTCTTATGGTGTTTTGTCTTAGGCCTAATTCTGTTAACCATGATGTGTTGATTTTTGTGAGAGGTGAGAGGTGTGGATCCTGTTTAAGTCTTCTTCATGTGGCTATCCAATTTTCCCAGCACTATTAATTGAATAGGAATTCTTTCCCCCAGTGTATGTTTTTGTTGCCTTTGTCAAAGATCAGATGGCTATATGAGAATGGTTTTATCTCTGGGTTCTCAGTTCTGTTCCATTGGTCTATGTCTCTGTTCTTGTGCCAGTACCATGTTGTTTTGTTTACTATAGCCTTGTAGTATAGCTTGAAGTCTGATAAATTTATGCCTCCCAATTTGTTCTTTTTGCTTAAGGTTGCTTAGGTATACAGGGTCTTCTCTGGTTCCATACCAAGCATAGGATTATTTTTTCCAGATCTATGTAAAATGATATTGGTATTATAATAGGGATTGCATCGAATACCACTTTGGCTGGTATGATTATTTTAACAATGCTGATTTTGCTGATCCGTAAACATGGTATGGTTTTCTATCTGTTTATATCCTCTGTTATTTCCTTCCTCAGTGTTTCATAGTTCTCCCTGTAGAGGTCTTTCACCTCTGTAGTTAAATATAATCCCGGGTATTTTATTTTCTTTGTTGCTATTGTGGAAGTTATTGAGTCTTTGATTTGCTTCTCAGTTTAACTGTTGTTGGCCTAGATGAATGCTACTGATTTGTGTACATTGATTTCGTAACCTGCGACGTTGCTGAACTTATTTATCAATTCCAGTAGTCTTTTGGCAGAATCTTTGGGGTTTTCTAGATATGACTTCATATTGTCAGCAAAAAGCAATAGTTTGACCTCTTCTTTAGCCATTTGGATACCCTTTATTGCCTTTTCTTGTCTGACTGCTCTCACTAGGACTTCCAGCAATATGTTGAATACAAGTGGTGATAGGACAACCTTGTCTGGTTCCAGTTCTAAGTGGGAATATTTTCAATTTTTCCCTGTTCAGTATGATGTTGGCTGTGGGTTTTTCATATGTGGCTTTTATCATTTTGAGGTAAGCCCGGTCTATGCCTATTTTGTTAAGTATTCATAACATAAAAGGGTGCTGAATTTTGTCAAATGCTTTTTCTGTGTCTATTGAGAGGACTGTATAGTCTTTGTTTTTACTTCTGTTTGTGCAGTGAATTACATTTATAGATTTGCGTATGTTAAACCATCCCTGTACGTCTGGGATGAAGCCCACTTGGTTGTGCTGAATTGTTTTTTTTATGAGCAGCTAAATTCAATTTGCTAGGATTTTATTGAGAATTTTTACATCTACATTCATAAGGGATATTGGTCTGTAGTTTTCTTTTTTTTGTTGAGTCCTTTCCTGGCTTTGGTATCAGGGTAATGTTGGCTTCATAAAACATGTTGGGGAGGATTGCTTCCTTCTCAATGTTCTGGAATAATTTCTTCAGGATAGACACTAGTTCTTTGTACATCTGCTAGAATTCAGTTTTGAAACCATTTGGTCTGGGATTTTTTTTATGAAAGTTTTTTTATTACTGCTTTAATTTTGGTGATTTATATTGGTCTGTTCAGGAGTTCTATTTCTTCCTCATTGAGCCTAGGTAGCCTGTGTGTTTCTATGGATTTGTCCATTTCCTCCACATTTTCAAGTTTATGTGCATAGTGATTGTTTTTAATTTCAGCATATTATGGGGGTACAGATGTTTAGGTTACGTATATTGCCCTTGCCCCCCCCCAAGTCCGAGTTTCAAGCGTGTCCATCCCTCAGATGGTGCGCATTGCACTCTTTGTGTATGCATATACCCATCCTCTCCTCCCCCCTCCACCTCCCTCCTGCCCAATATCCAATAGATGTTATTCTTATATGTGCACTTATGTGTTGATCAGTTAATACCAATTTGATGGTAAGTACATGTGGTGCTTGTTTTTCCATAATACCAATTTGATGGTGAGTACATGTGGTGCTTGTTTTTCCATTCTTGGGATACTTCACTTAGTAGAATGCGTTCCAGCTCTATCCAGGAGTATACAAGAGGTGCTATATCACCATTGTTTCTTAAAGCTGAATAGTACTCCATGGTATACATATACCACATTTTACTAATCCATTCATGTATTGATGGACACTTGGGTTGTTTCCACATCTTTGCAATTGTGAATTGTGCTGCTATAAACATTCGGGTGGAGGTGTCTTTCTTATAGAGTATCATTTGTTCTTTCGGGTAGATGCCCAGTAATGGGATTGCTGGATCGAATGGTACTTCTACTTGTATCTCTTTAAGGTATCTCCATATCGCTTTCCACAGAGGTTGCACTAGTTTGCAGTCCCACCAGCAGTGTATGAGTGTTCCTATCTCTCCGCATCCACGCCAACATTTATTGTTTGGGGACTTTTTGATAAAGGCCAGTCTCACTGGAGATAAGTGATATGTCATTGTGGTTTTGATTTGCATTTCCCTGATGATTAGCAATGTTGAGCATTTTTTCATATGTTTCTTGGCCATTATTCTGTCTTCTTTTGAAAAGTTTCTGTTCATGTCCTTTTCCCAGTTTTTGATAGGGTCGTTTGATTTTTTCTTGTTGATTTTCCTGAGTTCTAAGTAGATTCCAGTTATTAACCCTTTATTGGATTTGTAGCATGCAAAAATTTTCTCCCATTGTGTAGGATGTCTGTTTGCTCTTGTGACAGTTTCTTTGGCTGTGCAGAAGCTTTTTAATTTGATCAGGTCCCATTTATTTATTTTGGTTGTTGCTGTGATTGCCTTTGGGGTCTTCTTCACAAATTCTTTGCCTAGGCCAATGTCTAGAAGAGTATTTCCAACATCTTCCTCTAGAATTCTAATAGCTTCACTCCTCACGTTTCAATCTGTTACCCAGTGTGAGTTGATTTTTGTGAGAGGTGAAAGGTGTGGATCCTGATTCAGTCTTCTACATGTTGCTATCCAGTTTTCCCAGCACCATTTATTGAATAAGGATTCTTTTCCCCAGTGTATGTTTTTGTCTGCTTTGTCAAAGATCAGATGGCTATATGAGGATGGTTTTATATCTGGGTTCTCAGTTCTGTTCCACTGGTCAATGGCTCTATTTTTGTGCCAGTACCAAGCTGTTTTGATTACTACAGCTTTATAATAAAGTTTGAAGTCTGGTAAGTTGATACCTCCCATCTTGTTTTTATTGCCTAGAATTGTTTTTGCTATGCGGGGTCTTCTCTGGTTCCATACGAAGCGTAAAATTAATTTTTCTACATCTGTGAAGAATGATGTTGGTATTTTAATAGCGATTGCATTGAATCTGTAGATCACTGGGTAGTATAGATGTTTTAACAATGTTGATTCTGCTGACCCACGAGCATGGTATGGCTTTTCACCTGTTTATGTCCTCTGCTATTTCTTTCCTCAATGTTTCATAGTTCTCCCTGTAGAGGTCTTTTACCTCCTTAGTTAAATATGTTCCTAGATACTTTATTTTCTTTGTTGCTATTGTGAAGGGAATTGAGTCTCTGATTTGGTTTTCGCTATGACTGCTACTGGCATATATGAAAGCCTTTGATTTGTGTGTGTTGATTTTATATCCTGAGACTTTACTGAATTCATTTATCAGTTCCAGTAGCCTCTTGGTTGAATCCTTGGGGTTTTCTAGATATAGTATCCTATCATCAGCAAATAGTGAGAGTTTGATCTCTTCTGTTCCCATTCGTATGCCTTTAATCCCACCGTCTTGCCTGATTGCTGTGGCCAGGACTTCCAGCACTACATTGAATAGAAGTGGAGACAGTGGGCAACCTTGTCTGGTTCCAGTTCTAAGTGAGAATGCTTTCAATTTTTCCCCATTCAGTATGATGTTGGCTGTGGGTTTGTCATGAAAGGCTTGTATCATTTTTAGGTAAGCCCCATCTGTGCCTATTTTGTTAAGCATTCTTATCATAAAAGGGTGTTGAATTTTGTCAAATGCTTTCATAGTGATTTTTTAAAATATTCAGACCTGATATTTTGTATTTTTGTGGTATCAGTTGTAATTTCTCCTTTTTCATTGCTGATTGAGCTTTTTGGAGTCCTTTCTTTTCTGCTTCTCATTAATCTAGCAAGAGGTGTGTTGATTTTATTTTTTCAAAGAACCATCCTTTTGTTTTATTAATCTTCTGTATAGTTTTTTTGTTATCGGTTTCATTTAGTTCTGCTCTGATCTTGGTTATTTCTTTTATTCTGTTGGGTTTGGGGTTTGTTTGCTCATCCTTTTCCAGTTCCTTGAGATGGTTCATTAGATTGTTGATTTGTGATCTTTCTGTCTTTTGGATGTAGGCATTTATGGCTATGAGTTTTCCCCCTTAGGACTGCTTTAGCTGTGTCCCACAGATTTTGATAACTTGTGTCCCCTTTATCGTTAAGTTCAAAAAATCTTTTGATTTCCATTTTAATTTTCTTCTTGACCTGAGTATGGTTCAGCAGCAGGTTGTTTAGTTTCCATGACTTTGTGCAGGGATGAGTATTTTTGTTTGAATTGACTCCTAATTTTATTCCCCCGTGGTCTGAGAAGATGCATGGAATAATTTCTATTTTTAAAAATTTGTTGAGACATATTTCATGGCCTAGGATGTGGTCAATATTAGAGAATGTCCCACGAGCTGATGAGAAGAACGTATATTCAGTGGTTTTTGTGTACAATGTTTTGTAAATGTCTGGTATGCCCATTTGTTCTAGAGCTCTGTTTAAATCCATTGTTTCTTTGTTGAATTTCTGTTTCGAGGATCTGTCCTGTTTTGTCAGATGCTGTTGAAGTCCCTGGTTATTATGGTGCTGCTGTTTATCATTTTGTTTAGATCAAGTAGGATTTGCTTTACGAATCTGGGTGTACCAGTGTTGGGTGCATAAATATTTAGAATGTTTTCTTGTTGAATTGTTCCCTATACCATTATATAATGACCATCTTCGTCTTTCATTACTTTTGTTGATTTAAAGACTAAATTATCTGATATGAGAACTTCTAGATCAACTTTCTTTTGGTTTCCATTTACATGGAATATTGTTTTGCATCCCTTCGCCTTGAATCTGAATGAGTCCTTGTGGGTTAGATGTGTTTCCTGAAGACAGCAGATACTGGCTTATGTATATTTATCCTTCAGCTAGCCTAGGTCTCCTTAGTGCACAGTTCAGGCCATCCACATTAATTGAAAGAATTGACAAGTGAGTGGATTTCTGTTTATCCTGTTGAGTAGAACTTTGTTGCTTTGTTTTATCTCTTGAGCCGTTGTGCCATCTGGCATTTGATTTTTAGCTTTTGGGTGATTTTACACTGGTGAGTGTTTATTGTGCTGGTCCATGAATAATGCAGTTCTGAATACTTCCTGCAGGGCAGGTCTTGTCTTGACAAATTCCCTCAGTATTTGCTTGTCTGAGAAAGACTTTATTTATTTTCCCTTCATATACAGAACTTAGTTTTGCAGGATACAGAATTCTAGGCTGGGCATTATTCTGTTTGAGAAGACTGAGAATGGGACCCCTATCCCGTCTGTCTTGTGAGGTCTCAGTTGAGAAGTCTGCAGTTAGTCTGATGGGTTTTCCTTTGTAAGTTACCTGCTGCTTTTGCCTTACAGCTCATAGGAGGGCCTCTTCCGTGATGACTATGTGGCATGGCGTTTGCCTCTTTGTGATGAATCTTCCAAGAGTCATTTGAACTTCTTGTACTCGGATATTGAGATTTCTAGCAAGGCCAGGGAAATTTTCCTCAATTATTCCCTCAAATATGTTATCCAATCCTTTTGTATTTTCTTCTTCACCCTCAGGTTGCCTATGATTCTTATGTTAGGCCTCTTTACATAATCCCTATTTCTTGTAGGCTTTGCTCATTCCTCTTATTTCTCCGCTCTGTCTCTGTGACTAACTTTTTTAACCAAATGGTGTTGTCTTCAAGCTGTGAGATTCTTTCGCCCAATGTAACCTTTTCTTAAGGCTTTCCACTGTGTTTGGAATTCCTTTAATGAATTTTTCATTTCCAGAAGTTCTGTTTGATTTTTCTTTAATAATTCAATTTCTTTAGTGAACCTCTTGTTCATTTCCTGCACTGTTTTTGCAGTTTTTTTGTGTTGAGTTTCTATTTATCTTATATTTCATTAAGCTTGCTTACAATTCATGTTCTAAAGTCTTCATTTGTCATTTCAATATTCTGGTTTTGGTTTGTGTCCATTGCTAGGGAGCTGGTGGTCCCTTTTGGGGGTGAGCTTTTGCTCTGATTCTTCATGCTTCCAGAGTTCTTTCATTGATTCCTTCATATCCGGAGCAGCTGTTACTTCTTATTTTTGGATTTTCTTTTGTTTAGATAATAACATGCCCAGTTTAATCTCTGAGTCAGTAGGTGGTGCTTGTGGGTGAGAATCAACCACACCCTCTATGACTGCTTCAGTAAATACTATAAAGTGTGTGCAAATTGACCTCCCTGTCAGTAGGTGGTGTTTGCTGGAGCAAACAAGCTGTACCGTTGTTTTTGGATCCTGCGACAGGTTCCAGTTCCTCAGGAGAAGCACTCTAATGCCCCAGGTGGTGGGTGGAGCACTGGAACTTCCAGGTGAGTCCTTTATTCTGCACCACAACAGAGCTGGGTGGGGGAGTGAGGCTCGGCAGGGTTAGGTTGAGTGAGCCTCTCCTCAAGCTCCACAAATGCTGGCAACAGATGTTCAGGGGTCAAAGGTCCATTCCCCACTAAAGCTGCCTGGGAGGGGCTGAAGTGGCCCCACTCAACCAGAAAGTCTGCATGTGGAGGCAGGGCTGTCTGAGATCCACAATCCAGCAGTCTGCAACAAGTCTTGCTCATTTCAACCCTACCTTCTTCCTTGGTTTCTCCTGGGCCTCTGCCAGTGGGCAGGACCTCAAGACAGCCAACTCCCCCATGACTATGATGCAGGCAGGGAGGTATCATGCCCAGGATTCCAGCCTGAGCTGGGAGTGTGGCCTTCCCATGGGAGGAGGGGTGCCCCACAAGCATGCCTCAGCTAGAACCCACACTGTGCTCTTCCCCTGACCTCCCCTTACAGAAACCCACCCCTTCCAAGACTAGACTACAAATATCCCCTCTGTCCCCCCAGGCACTGCAATTGAGACCTGGGTGTATGGGATCTGTCCTGTGGGCCTGTCCCTGAGGCCCCAGAGATCAATTCTTGACCATGCCAGGGATAAGGATGCTGGTCCTCTGTCACCCACTGGGTGCCCCCAGTGGTTCGATGTCCCTCTGCCTTGGGGCCTGTCTTGCTTTAATGGGGCTTCTAGGCAAGTAGCAGCAGGGAGAGCTGGCGGGCAGGGAGCTCACAGTCTGAGCACCCCTCAAGCTGCTGCAGGACCCCAAAAGGAAAGGTCTCAGCCTTGTTCCCTGTGGGATACTCCGTGTGGTGGCTCAGTTGTCTCTCTCTTCAGCTATGGGTGCTATAGGGGCAGGAGACAATGAGAGACTGGGTATAGGCAAGCCAGCAATCAGGTCTTCTCCTACCCTCTCTCTAGGAGGCAGTCTGCCTAAAATGACTGGGCTCTGGAGTCACACAGGACACCCTGGTACCCACTGGACCCCTGTGGTTTCTGCTGTCTGGTTTCAGAGTTGACCAATGTCAGTGTGGGGATAAGCAAGACAGAACCTGAGGAGTTGAAGTTCCTGGAGAGGACAAAGGCACCTGGTGGGTAGAGAGGCAATATGGCACCTTCTCTCTGACTCCAGTCTGTGTGGTGGTAGGTGCCCTGGGGGTTGGGGGTGGGAGACTGATTTTCTGTCTGCAAGAAGATGCCTCCTCACTAGGAGCATCTGTCTCTGGACTTGTATGGGAAGAAGGACTCTCCAGCTGCTCGGGAGCAGACTGGAGACTGCTTCTTGGGCACAAGGGTCCTGCAGCTGTGCGTCAGATGTGCAGAGGTTGCAGCTCTCATGGCCCTGCCTAGAGCCTATCGAAGCAGCTGCCGAGGCCTCTGAGGGCGGATCCTTCTGTGCCCCGGCTAGAGAGCCTCTGAGATGAGACTGGGGTAGAGACAGAAGCCAAAGCTCTGACTGAAGGCTCTGAGGCTGGGTCCATGCAAATATTGGTCCAACCTGCCTGGAGGGCAGTGTCAGGGCCAAGCCAGCTGTAGGCTGCCTTCCAGGCACAAGGGTCTGGCGGATGCCAGGTCAGACATGCAGTGGTCACTGCCCTCCACGCCCCACCCAGAACCCACCAAAGTGGTCGCCCAGAACCTCTCAGGTCAGCGCCTGCTGTTCTCTGGTCAATTCTCATGCCCTGGTCATGCTGAGCTCTAGGGGCAAAGTGTCTTGCTCCAAATTCCAGGGTATCACTCAGGGAAGCCACAAATCAGTCCAGTTCCTCCCCAGCCTAGTGTAGTCCCAGCACAGTGCACCCAAGGGTTCAGGATGGTCCCAGCTATTGCCTCCTCTCCACATTGCCTGCTGTCTAGTACAATGACTCTGCACCAACTCCAGGCATGTCTCTGTCTGAGCAGGTAGGAGGTCTATAGGGATGGTGGATGACTTCTTGTAGGTTGGATTGCACTGTGCTGGCTCTTGCATGGCCCTCCCACGCTCTATTCTCTACTGTTCTCCTTACGTTTTCTAATCTTTGTACAGGTATATCCCTATCACCTTTTTTTCTGCACTGAGTGTCCCACATTGCTTCTCTGTGAATTCACTACACTGTTTCCAGCGCAAGTGATCTGCACGTAGGCTGCTGCCTGCGCTGTTAACCTCCTTTCCTGGGAGCAGTCAGCTGGCTGGCCACCTCTAGTCTGTCATTTTTCCTAAATCTCCAGGGTGGTATAATTTTTTTCTAATAGGGACTGAGCTACTGCTATGGCTGTGGCTTGATGACAGAGGAAAGCTTTAATGTAAATCATGCAAACCATAACCAGTAGATATTGGTATTTTAGTGAGGCAGGGAGTTGAATAAACTCTTGTTGCCATACTTCAAAGGAGACATTGGTATTGGCAAGTGGCCCATGAAGGCATATAATGGATTTCCAGGATTGTACTGTGAATGCATTTTACAGAGTTGGTATACCCAGTGGGCAATAGTGGGAGAGGGACCCCAATAATATTATCTTCCATGCTGGACCATTTGTCAGTGTTTCAATGGTTTAGGTCTTGGATAAACATTAAAATTTTCTTTGGATGCTATTAAGAAGATTGGGCTAGTGATAGGGACTTACCCAGAGGCTCCAAGAAAAATCAAAAGAACAACCTTGTTTAATCCAGTTTACCCATTCATTCTCTGGGGAGATAGCCTGGGCTTTAGCCAGTCTTTGATGTCATTGGGGGACCAGAGGTAAGGCAAAAATGGGTGAGATTTTGGTTTTGGTTAATAGGACTGATGATAATTTGTGGAACGGGGCTGACACAGTAGCAGTATCAACCTTTCCTTTTATTTCTTTATTTTGGATAGAGGAATGGCTCTAAGCTTTAATAATGGCTAAAGCCCCTAGAGCTTGAATGGTGTGGGGGAGTGCCAAGACATCATCTTTATTTTCTGTCTAGATAAGGTAAAAAAACCTCTTTGTTTTCAAACCGTGCCAAAATCATGAGCTACTCTGAAGGCAAACCTACTGTCTGTATAAATAATGGCTGTTTTACCTTTGGCTAAAAGACATGCCCTCACAAGAACATAAAGTTTTTTGTGGGGCATATGTGGCATCATGAAGGGGGCCAAACTCTAACCTTATCGAGGAAGACAATAGCATGTCCAGCTTGGTAATTTGGAAGTCGCTGCATACCAACAAAAAAATACTGCTCATGGGGCCTGAGAAATATTATTCCCCTTCTTTTTTAAGATACCTCTCAAATGAGCAATGGTGTTCAAACCAAATATTCCCCACAGTGGCCACAGAAGGCCCAATTTCTGAAGTGAATAATTTAGAAAGAATGAGGATTGTGATGAAAGTACACCAAAGGAGCAAGAATTTTTCCTGGAAGTGGAGAGGGCTTACACTTAGCCAATCCTATGAGAGCTGGCAACATTCAGTAGGAACATAATGCTTGTGCACCTCATGTTTTGGGCCCTCATCCTGATGGTTGTTCACCTCTGAATGAAGACACAAAAATCTGTGTCTCCAGCAGGCGGAAATCAAAAAGTAATGCACTCTTCAGATCCACAAGAACACACAGAACTAAGAAGGAAGGGGAAAGGAGAACCTGATCCAGTTTCATTGACGACACACAGCAAAGTTTGTCCAGATGGATACCTGTCTAGTGAGAACCACAAACTCACTGGTGTGTGAGGCTGGCTTGCACTACAGCCTCGCAGGGCCTATGACTATGTTCTACCCTCTCATTCTCTTCCTTATGGTAAACAACACTTTTGTGTGGCACAAAACAAAACATTAACATAAAGATAGCAAAGTGGGATGAACAGCTTAATTTTTCCACCAAGAATGTAAAAAACTGGGAACCAACAACAAAAACTAGGTAGCAAATGGAGAATAAATGCCTGAGGAACTCAATGCAAAGAGAGCAGAGTTCAGACTTGGTGCTGACTTATCATGTCGGTGCTGATTTGGCAACCCACAAGCAGAAGACACAAGATGACTCAGTGGGTACTGGTCAAAGGATGAGGTCAGAGGCAATGCAAAGTGCAGGAGATATCTCAGTGGGACCTCTATAGTAACAGTGGAAATAAACCACCCAAATGAAAACAAGCAAAGGCTATGTATTCCAGTTTCGCCCTAGCAAGGAAATCAGCCACCATCATTTGTGTTTTGTGGAGACACAAAGGCAGGCAGAGGAGTGGGAAGGCTTTCTAGTGGAAAAAGAGGGAAGGCTTCAGATGTGCTCTGACTGGAGGCTGTCGACATGGCAAAGAGGTAGGAGCACTAAGTAGAAGCCCAAATACCATGTTTTTCTGGTGAGGGTGCATGTTTGGGTTTCTTGATTTGGTCTTAAGCTGAAAGCTTAGGCAAAAATTAGGACAGCTGTTACTTATTAATCAAGGCTTGACTGTGTTGGACTAATTGTTTCAGGTTGTGTTCATAGTTCTCTTTTTATATATAGACTGGCTGTTAGTCTTTAGCGTGTTCATCTTTCAAAAC
>RJWJ010042683.1:0-12936 GCA_004363605.1 Indri indri | reverse complement strand
CCGAATGTTTATAGCAGCACAATTCACAATTGAAAAGATGTGGAAACAACCCAAGTGTCCATCAATACATGAGTGGATTAATAAAATGTGGTATATGTATACCATGGAGTACTATTCAGCTTTAAGCAACAATGGTGATAATAGCACCTCTTGTATTCTCCTGGAAAGAGCTGGAACACATTCTACTAAGTGAAGTATCCCAAGAATGGAAAAACAAGCACCACATGTATTCACCATCAAATTGGTATTAACTGATCAACACATAAGTGCACATATAAGAATAACATTTATTGGATGTCGGGCAGGGGGGAGGGGGAGGAGGGGACAGGTATATGCATACATGAATAGTGCGATGTGCACCATCCGGGGGATGGACACACTTTAACTCGAACTTGGTGGGGGTTGGCAAGGGCAACATACGTAACCTAAACATCTATACCCCCATAATATGCTGAAATAAAAGAAAAAAAATAAAAATAAAGCTACAGTAATCAAGACAGTGTAATATTAACATCAAGACAGATAAGTTGATCCAGATCAATGAAACAGAGAGATTAGAAGTAGACAGACATTTGGACAACTATTTCTTGACAAAATTAAAAAGGAAATTCAACGGTGAAAGGGTAGTCTTTTCAACAAGCAGTGCTGAAACAATTGGATATTTATATGCAGAAAAAGAACTTCTATTCATAACTTACACCATAAACAAAAAATAACTCAAAATAGATCATAGACCTAAATGAAAAACCTAGAACTATAAACTTCCAGAAGAAAACACAGGAGAAAAAATGTTATGACTTTGAGTTAGGTAAAGATTTCTTAGATAAAGCCAGGCAGTACTCAGTTATTAGGTAGTCATTCACATGCTCAGTAAAGATTATCATTGAAAATACAACATTAAATGTTTCTTCATGGCAAATTGGGGAACCCCAGGGACCCAGTTTGGGAAACACAGCTGTTAGCAGACTGTACTTCTAAGCAAAAGTTCTTTTTCTATGGCCAAATAAATTGGATAGATAAGAAGACTGGTAACCTAAACCCAAATCTCCTCCCTTTTGGATGCTAAGAAGGGATGAGGTCATTTCTGTTTGCATTAATCAAAACCATTTTGTGATGAACATTACACTTCACTTTTTTTCTGCCCTAATATATCCAGAAGCTCTCGCTCATGTACCAGTCTTTACACACCACCCCAGCACATGGAAGAGAGCTCTTTCAAAACTTCAGCTGTTACATTTTCTCCCAAGGTAGATTCTATGTATGGGAATTAAAACCAATAAAGGCAAAAACTAAACAAAAAACCTGTTCATTAAAAACACTTCACGTAAACCTTTTGCATTACTTATGGTCACAACTAAAGATAGCCCCTTTCAGCACTCAACTATTTTTAAAGCAAATATTTATGATTTCTGATAATAAGCCCTGCAACAATGCTCGGTTTGCTTCCCTATGTTGGCCTTTTTCAGCACTATGGACTTCACAGTGTGTGACCCCTGATGTAATACTCTTCGGACCAACACAAACTTTAATCTTTTCCAGTAGGTTTTGTTGCAAAGAATCAGAACCCCAAATATTGCTAAAACAGGCTCTCTAGCTTTGAGAGAAGTACTTTTATTTCAGTATACATGCTAGACAAACAACCCTGTACCATAAACACTCTGTCAGAAAAACAGTGGAGAATATGCAGAAACCCAGTGAGGCCAGATTAACAGCTGCATATTTTCATATAGTAACTATCCGTGGCTGTCCAAGGCAGGTGTCCAAAGAATGGGGAGCTCTCCCCCTTCGATTTCACAGTATTTCCTCACTTTTGTCCCACCCTCAGGAGATGTCTGTTCCTTTCAGCAGATCGTAGTGATCCTACCTAAACTTTTAACTTTAATCTGCTTGACAGAAATCTAAATATATCTTCATCTCTTCTAAATGTTGTTAAACAGCTAGTATTTCACTTCACTATTTTGCAAATTTGCTCTCAGAGCTTATTAGGATGTTTATGTCCACCTTAAATGCCTCCGGACTGCTCATTTGATTTGTTTGTTTGTTTTATTTTCTCTTCCCTCCATGTCCATGTTATTTGTTACTGCAAGTTGCCCAAATTATTTTTGATTTGTTAGAGGAAGCCCTTTTGTTGCTTCCTCTATTTGGTTGCCTCCACTGTGCTCTTGGGTTGGAAATCAGATTACTTGCCCTATTAAAATTCTACATAAAATTAAAATTAACTCTGATTGCATTTTAGAAGGTCTCTTCAGAGGAGTTGAGGCTCACAGGTCCTCCCTCTTCCTTTCAGATGCTTGTTATGAACAGCTGGAGATAAAATGCCTTACAACTGAGTCACTATCACAATAAAATTCCTAAGAGACCAGGTTAGGAACAACTACCAGTCCCAGTGCTACTTATGGAGAGGAAGAAATCCAACAAGGACGAGGAGAAAGCTTTGGCCACATCACTTCTCTCATGATTTTGCTAGAGACAGCTGTGGATATCTGCATGCTTGTGTTACCATCCCTTTCAAAAGTTATATGAAGAAACAGTCATATGCAATCTTTATAGATCTTACTGGAAAGAAAAACTTCTCCCTGCTCAGCACTTTTTTTTTTTTTTTTTGAGTCTTTATAAGTCTGTTAAACTCATCCAGGCATAATTTCAAGCCAAAAATACTTCAGAACATGGATTCCCTTAAGGGAGCTGAACCCTTAAGGGAGCTGATACCTTACTGAAAAGCCACTGAGTTAAAGCTGTGCTTCACATTGTATATGAAGTAATTTTTATACTTGTTTAAATAAATACAAAAAAAATTGCTTAGCAGAGACTGACTGCATACTCGCCAAACCTGTTTATTCTTCCTGGGCACATGGCTAAATAACATTTCCCAGATATTTACATTAATCTGGACTATATAACAAATTCTTACCCATAGAATGAATAGAAATGAAGAAATTAAGGATGTAACTTTCTATATTATTTTTATCTGCTGGCTAGATGACACCAAGGCAACCTAGAGAAGCCACATGCTGAAGGTAAAATGGCCATAGCATAGGCGGAGCAGAGCTCTACTACTGACTGCCATTGGGTTATAAGTAAGAAATAAATCTTTGTTTGGTTAAGCACTGACATTTGGGGTTTGTTTGTTTCAGCATCTAACACTATTTAACCCTGGCTTAAAAAGCTGTTTATAAGAAGAAAAAAAACACATGTCATATTTGGGTGAAAGAAAGAGTTTCTCTCATTTATGGAATGTTGAGCCAAATCATATCGTGTGATGGAGCCTACTTAGGAGGCTCCGATTTCTTAACCTTACATAATTAATGCTCTCAAACAGAACTCCAAGGGTCCAAGGAAGAGACTAGGATATACTCTATACAAAGCCTAACCAATAGATTTTGGGTCTACACAAGAAGAGCATTAGTCTTAAGAATCAGGCTTCAAGTTGCAACTCTGGCATATGATTTGAATTGTGGTCATGCCATTTATTAATTATGTTATCTTAGGCAATTTGTTTAGCCCCTCTGTGCCTTGATTTCCTTATTGTAAAATGGAAAAGAAAATAACAGTACCAACCTTAGTGAGGTTTATCTGAAGTGATATATGCTGAGTGCTTAGAATAATGCAAGACACAGAGTAAATACTGTGAGTGTTCGCTACTATTATTAACTGGCTGAATGGCACCAAGAACTTACATATTTCTAAATATTAATTCCCATATCTGGAAGGCAAAGCTAATAAAACCTCTTCATAATTGATAAAGGTAGATAATATTACAGTAATTTGGTAGATTGTTAATTAATGGCCCCTAATGAATCACACCTCCAGTATCTACATCCTTGTATCTCCCGTCCATTGACTCTGGACTTGGCCATGTGACTTGCTCTGGATAATATAACATCACCAAATGTGACACAAGCAAAGGCTTGATAAGCACTTGCATACTGTGGCTGGCCATCTTGGAATGTTGCCTCTGTCATTAGGAAACCTAGACTATTGTGTAGGAGAGTCCACGTGAAGGAGAACTGAGACAATTAAGCCAACAGACCCAGTTAACCATGACAAGTGTGAGAAAGGCCATCTTGAACTATCCAGGCCCAATCAACCTGCCAGACTACTGTAACCTCACGAATGACTCCGGGTAAGACTGGCAAAAGACCACCACCAAGCTGAACCCAGCCCAAATAAACGGATGTTGATTTAATCTGCTCAGTTTTAGGTGGTTTGTTACACAGCTGTAGATAACTGATGCAGATATCACTTAAGCACTTGGAAGCAAAGATAAAAACAATAACCACTTATAATTCAACCGGCAAATTAACACGAAGTAGGTGATTCAGATCTATTTGCATAGAACAAGAGGCCCTTTAAATCCAAGACTCTGAAAATAATATCTTTTCTAAATATTTAATACACACCAGACACTGTTCTAAGCATTCTAATCATATTATCTCATTTAACACAGACGAAAACTATAGTCTCATAAAAGATGAAGAAAATAGTCTATTTGAATTACAGGAAGACTAACTCAGACCATATGGTTTTAATTCACCTAAAAAGGGCATGTACTTTCTTGCTGCTGGTCCTCCCTCCATCTTCCATCTTCTTCTTGGAGCATACTCTCTACGCCCTCATCCAGTCCCCGCCCCACCCTCATCCCGTGGTTTTTCATTCCTCCAGCCTCAAAAACATACTTTTTCCCTGATCCTCTCCTTCCAAAACTGAGTTAAATGCTCTCATTCCTATATACTCCAAGAAGTTTCTTTTTTAATGTCATGGCAATGATTTCATTTTTCTATTTCAAAATGGTTTTTATTCCAAAACATGTAAACTTTTTTGGTTACATGAATTGCTTTTGTAATGCTTGAGCCATGACTATACGTGTGCCCATGACACAAATAGTGTTCATTGTACCTGTTAGGAAGGTTTTCATCCATCCTCTCCTCTCCCCTCCCTCCTGCTTGATTTCCACTGAGTTTTACTTCCCTCCATGCACATGCGTGCTCACCAATTAGTTCCAATTTAATAGCAAGTACATGTGATGTTTACTTTTCCATTCTTTAGATACCTCACTTAGGATAATGCTCTCCGGTTCTGTCCAAATTGTTGCAAAAGGCATAAATTCATCCATTTTTATGGCTGAGTAGTACTCCACAGTATACATATGCCACATTTTATTAATCCACTCATGAACTCATGGGCAATTGGGTTGATTCCACATCTTTGCAAGTGGGACTTGTGCTGTAATAAACATTTGAGTATAAGTATCTTTTTGATAAAATGGCTTTTCCTTTGGGTAGATACCCAATAGTGGGATTGCTGGATTGAATGGCAGGTCCACTTTTAGTTGTTTGAGGAATCTCCATATTGTCTTCCACAGAGGTTGTACTAATTTTCAGTCCCACTAACAGTGTGTAAGCATTCCCTTCTCTCTGCTTCCACACCAGCATCTATTGTTTTTGGACTTTCTAAGGAAAGCCATTTTAACTGGGGTAAGGTGATATGTCATTGCAGTTTTAATTTGTATTTTCCTGATAATTAGTGATGTTGAACATTTTTTCATATGTTTATTGGCCATTCTTCTGTTTTCTTTTGAAAAGCTTCTGTTCATGTCTTTTGCCCACTTTTTAATGGGGTTACTTGTTTTTTCTTGCTGATTTGAGTTATTTGTAGATTCTGGATATTAGCCCTTTATCAGATGTATAGTTTGCAAATATTTTCTCCCACTCTGTAGGAGGTTCTTATAACTACCATTATGCAGCACTATCACTCTGTATTTACAGAAACTGCTTGTTCAGTTATCTCCCTCCCACTTTACTGAAAGCTTCTTCAAGACAGAGACCATGTTTACCTTTGTATTCCCAATACTCACCACAGAGCCTCATTATGAAAAAAGAGGACAGCTTAGGTTTCTGGAATTCACATGGAAACTCTGTAGCTTCATCCAAGCCTCTTCACAGTATCAACAGGTAGCCACTTTTACTAGCTTTTGGGTAATGTCTCTATGAGCAGGGAGATGACCAAGAAGCACGGATCCAGGAAGAAGGAGAGAGGCAATCACAGCAGTGGCACATCCAGATTATCCAACAAAATAACCCATAATTGCACTGGGTGGGAATGGGGGGAAAGGTGCATAAAAACAATACCCTATCAGAAAACTATGAATAGTGGGAAATTTCCTCAACTCTATAAATAACATCTATGAAAAACCTACAACTAACAACATGCTTAATGGTGGGAAACTGGAAGATTTCCTGCCAAGATCAGGAGCAAGGCAAGGATGTTCCTCTCTGAGCACTGCTTTTCAACATCATCCTAGAAGTCTTAGATAATGCAGTACTATAATGAAAGGAAATACAAGGTCTACTGATTGGGAAGAAAGAATTAAAACTATCTTTGTTCACAAATTACATGATTTTCCATGTAGAAAATTCCATGTTCATGGATAGAACACTCAATATTTTCAAGATACCATTTCTTCCCAATTTGATATATAGATTCAATTAAATTCTAATAAAAATCTCGGAAAAGTTATTTTGTGGATATCAACAAACTTATTATAAAGCTTATATGATCACAAGAGAGACAAAAGACCCAGAATAGCCAACACAATATTGAAGGAGAAAAAGAGAACTGACAATAACTGATTTACCATAAAGCTAAAGTAATCACAACAGTAAGGTATTGGTGAAAGAATAGACAAATAGATCAATGGAACAGACTAGAGAGCCCAGAAAGAGACCCACATTAATATAGTCAACCAATCTCTGACACAGGAGCAAAGGCGATATGATGGAGCAAAGATAGTCTTTTTTAACAATAGTGGTGGAACAAGTGAACATCCACATGGAACAAAAAATATCTAGACATAGACTTTACACCCTTCACAAAAATTCACTTAAAATGGATCATGGAGCTAAAGTAAAACAGAAAACTGTAAAACCTCTAGAAAATAACATAGAGAAAAACCTAAATAACCTTGGTATGGTGATGACATTTTTTAGATATAACACCAAAGGCATGATCTATGGAAGAAATAATTGATAAGCTATACTTCATTAAAATTAAAAACTTCTGCTCTGCAAAAGACACTAACAAGAGAACGAGAAGATAAGCCACAAACTAGGAGAAAATATTTTCAAAAGACATATCTGATAAAAGACTGGTATCCAAAATATACAAAGAACTGTTAAAACTCAGCAAGAAAATGAACCCAATTTAAAAATGGACAAAAGACTTGAACAGACACCTCACCAAAGAAGATATACTGATGGCATGTAAGTGTATGAAAAGATGTTCAACATCATATGTCATTAGGGAATTACAAATTAAAACAATAAGATACCACTACACACCTATTAAAATTGGCAAAATCCAGAACACTGACAACACTAAATTGTCAACTGACAGCATAAAATTAGCCAGCATGCAGAGCAACAGGAACTGTAATTCACTGCTGATGGAAATGCAAAATGGCAGTCACTTTAGAAGGCAGTTTTTTGGTTCCTTAAAAAGCTAAACATACTCTTACGTTACAAGTAATTGTGCCCCTAGGTATTTACCAAAATGAGTTCAAAACTTATGTCCACACAGAAACCTCCACAAAAATGCTGATAGTGCTTTATCCATAATTGCCAAAACTTGGAAACAACTATGATGTCCTTCCGTAGATGAATGGATAAATAAACTTTAGTACATCCATTCAATGGCATATTATTCAGCACTTAAAGAAATGAGTTATAAAGACATGGAGGAAAGTAAATGGTAATGTGACAAGGCTATCTACTACAGGATGCCAACTACATGACATTCTGGAAAAAGCAAAACTATGAAGACAGTAAAAGGATCAGTGGTTGCCCAGGGTTAAGGAGGAGGGAAGGAAGAATAGATGGAACAGGATGGATTTTTAGGGCAGTGAAACTACTCTGTACGACACTGTAATGGCGGATACATATCATTATACATTTGTCAAAACCCATGGAATGTACAACGACAAAACTGAATGTCAACTATGGACTTTGGAAGATAATGATGTGTCAATGCAGGTTTATTGATTATAATAAGTGTACCACTCCAGTGTGGGATTTTGATAGAGTGAGAAGCCATACATACGTGGGAGCAGGGAGTTATGGGAAATCTCTGTACCCTCCACTCAATTTTGCTGTGAACCTAAAAAACTACTTTTTGCTGCTCTAAAAAATAAAGTGTATCTAAAGAAAACCAAGAACAATTTATAAAACATCTTATATTAAACCTCTACTATATGGCAGGAACCATGGCAGACACTTAAGGTAGGGAAAAAGGAAGGAAAAGAGTTACAGATGGAAAATAAAAAATAGATGGTTTATACCCTAAGTACTCATATTCAAGCTGGGAGGACAAGGCATAGTATAAATAAACCAAGTATCTAGCCCAGACATACCTTCCCCTTCCCTGGCCCCCACCAAGACCTTCTTTGGATATGTGACACTTATTTGCAATGTGCAACTTAGAATGTTATTCCATAACCTCTAAAACACATCAAATTAGTAAGGGGAATCCGACCAAGAGCCTACACAAGGGGTTGAAAACTCAAAAGACTGCAGGGGCTAGGCAGGTTACAGAAATGAGTAAAGCAAGCAAGTATATAGTATAGCAGAGAATTGTGGGGTTGGGGAATCAGCCGAAGTATGGTCAAACTGGAATATGCATACTCTGCCTAAAACTCAAATTCATAGTAAAAGCCAAATCAAACTAAACCAAAAGAATGAATTTTTTTAAAAAAACTCATGCCTACTGAACAAAGCCAATCTTTGCCAAATACAATCTCTGTCCTAAACTACATTCCTTAAAGGCTAGGCCACCAATCAATTGAGCAATACATATTTACCAAACACTTATTTGGTTGGGGAAGAATTGGTGGAATAAATAAAAAACATAAGAGCTTGAGTTTAAGCCCTCGTGAGTTTAGAGATGGAAAAGGCCAGTGCGGACTTGCAAGGTAAGGATGGGTAGGAGGAATTAGATGGAAGGCAGGAGAGAAGACCTGACCAAATCTTTTTTTCATCCCTCACCAAGCATCCAATAAAGCATCATCAAAAAACGACCCAGGACAAGAAGTCTTACATAGATAGATTATCCTTGTCCCAATCAGTGAGTAAGTATGAGTACTCCCAGGCCTCCTCCCTAGGACAATACTGGACTTTTTCAGAGGAAAATAATGAAATTGCCTCCAATTCTCAATTCACTTGGAAAATGCTTTGACCACAAGATACCTCATCTTGGCAACTACCATGAAACCTAGGGGCAAACTGTGTGCGTTGGTTGTTTACTAGGACCAAGGAGGCAAAGGACGATTCTTCAGTATTCCTGAGGTCATCAGAATCATCAAGGAATGGGTGCAAGGTGGGTAGGAAAGGGGAAAGGAATGGAATGTACTAGAAGAAGGCAGTGAAAACAAGGACCCAGATTTAGGAAGAAATATTCTCTATTATGTCTTTCCTAAGCCAGATATTTTGTTTTTAGTTACATTCCTTTCATCTTTCCTGCCATCTGCTCTCTCTGTGACTGCTACCCCACCACCGCCTCAACACTCAGGCCAGGCAGTGGGGTCCTGGGAATGGGGTGGAAAAGAGAGAGAGGGATTAAATTGCTATACAAATAAGGGAAATCACTTAGTATAATGAGCATAAATTTTGTGATTCCATTCCCCCCTGAAGCTGCTTGGTGTACTTTGTGGGCACCCGCCTCCTCATCTCTGGCATGCAGCTAACGTAAACCCAGGCTTCAGTGACTTACAGGAGGAATCCTTGCTCTTCCCTCTCCCGTAGACTTTCAAGTAAACACAGTTCAGAGTTAGGTCAACAAACAATGCTTTTCTGGGATACCAAGTGTAATGTATACATATTTATATTAGATTTGAAGAGAATTTTAATCCACTAATCAAGGTTCTCATTTTCTTAAGTCCAGATGATATAAAAGCAGAGACTTTGAGTTTATTTAAGCTGCTTTATTATTTCTACTTCTTCCTCCTTCTACTCTAGGCTTTGAGAACAGAAGGTAGATGGGGAGGAAGGGGAAAATGCATGTGAAGTTAGAATGGTGCTGGCTTGCTTGCCCTTGGAAAAGGCATCCTCTCAAACAGTAGTATAGGGCGTGGGCAGCTCGGGGCTCATTGGCAAGTGAGAATCAGGCAGCTGAGATGTTTCTCATGGAACTCCAAACTCAAAGGCGAAAGTTTTCAGAGGAGCTTCTCCATTATGAGGTGGCTTGTTAGATCTTTTATCCACTTAAGTGGGTACAGTCATGATGAAAGACAGTGATAGCCAGAAACCTGGACTATAGCTCTCAGCAGTTGGGTGCTTCTGACAAGTTGGGAGTCCTAGCCTGTATACCTAAGACTATCTGCCATGATAAATGGTTTGTACATAGTATATTACTCTAGATATTTTATACATGAAATATAAAATAGGGATTGAGTTACACAGGTGATGAAAGCTGAGAAGCTAAAGAGGTGAGGCAACCAACCCAGAGATGATAAGCAACAGTAAGAAAAGTCTATTTGAACTTTTTCTAGGCCTGGAGGTCAAAAGAGATGAAGCAGTGTGACTGGAGCCCAGCAGCCAGGACCACCCGGCAGAAGTTTTCACCTGGGCAGGGAGGGTTGGCTCTGTAGGAGCTGGACCATGAAGGGAGTCTACCCAGCAGAAAAGATGCAGCTCCTGTCAGAGGTGCTGCCTGAGGCAGAAGGGTGGGTGGGTGGGTGGGTGGGTGGGTGTGTGTGTGTGTGTGTGTGTGTGTGTGTGTAGGGAGGTGAGGGGGGGAAAAGGGAGGAGACTGATATACTTATGATTTCTCCTTACCTCATTTCCTCTAAGTTCCCACTAGAGTGCCCATTGTCTGATCCTAGCAGGAAGTCAATTTACAAGGGATCCTGGGAAGTGTAGTTCTCTGTGATGCTAAGCAGAGTTGGAGAAGGGTGAAAAATGAATCTGAGAGAAGATAAACACATGACTAATCTACTTAGTATTACAGATAATTTTTCTTCAGTTTCTATCTCATCCTTCAAGTTAGGTTTCACCTGCAGAACACTGCTAACTAACACCCTGTCTTCTGCCCATTTTAGGTGCCTTACAAAAGCAAAATCATCATATTCTCATGTTGCATGGATGGATGGATAGATGATAGTTTTAATAAGCAAACTCTTTCTTATCAGACAGTCTTCACATTTGCAAAAATTTGCAATCATAAACAGTATTTCCATATCTGTCCTGAATGAAAGATAGGATAAATACAAAATGTTGGAGATAATAAGGCCTTTTTTTAAGAGAAAGAGATTGAGAAAGAGAGGTGGCTTGGGTGAGCCACAACTTGCCCCCAAAACTTCTCTGTAAATTGGCCCTGCCATTTGGATGCAGTGACATGGCACAATTCTTAGCACATATCGTCTATTGAATTTATCAAATAAGATTTATTTCAAAGAATATTTGCAAGCTGATGGTGATAATTTCTGACTGCCCAATGTAAGCTTTACTCATTGTAGAATTAAGTTGAGTGATTTCTTCCTATCATAAAAGCTTCTTTCTAGCAATATTTTCATCTATGAGCTTTTGTTTATATAAAAGTTAAGGCATTTAGCATGGAAAGTTGCTCCAAATCAGAGGATGGTCATAAGGATCGGTGACAATATGGAGTTATAACATGGAGATGGTAGAGGTATGAGCCCCTACCTCTACAGGAGGGCAGAGCACGTTTGAAACAGATCTCTGTACCACTTACCCGGATCTGATACAGAAGACTGTGTCCACTGAGTAAAAGTGCCTCTACTGAAAACTGTGGAGGTGATAACTTGAAAAGACCTGAGTTTGCTGACATAGCATAGACGGAAATTAGAATTTGAAAGTGAGAACCAACACGTTGACTAACTTAGGTTAAAGCAAAGATTTGGTTCACAGCAAAGAGGAGTCTAAGGAGACAGGCTGGCTAAAAGGAACGTGGTATCCTGGAAGGGATCCTAGAACAGAAAAAGGACTTTAGGTAAAAACTAAGAGAATTAGAATCAAGAATGGATTTCTGCTAACAATAATGTGTCAATATTGGTTCATTAATTGTAACGAATATACCATACTAATATCACATGTTATTTATAGGTGGAACTGGGTCTGGGTATGTGGGAATTCTCTGTACTATCTTTGCAATTTTTCTACAAATTTAAAATCATTCTAAAAAAAAAATCAGGTTTTTTTTTTTTTAAATGAGTCAATGACTAACAGAGGTAAAGCAGGCCTCTTGATTTCCCACAGGCAGGAGTTTTAATTTGTTTGTGTCACGGAAGCCTTGGGCAGTCTGGTGAAGCATAGCTGCATAAAAAATATAAGATCGCAAAGGAAATAAATTCTATCTAAATACAGTTATCAAAATATTGAGATCACACGGGAAATATATTGAAATGCAGTTCTCGAAATAGTAAAACATCAAGTTTGTAACATAATGTGTGTTGTCATAAATGCATAAAATGCCTGGTCTAGTGACAGGCCTATTACCTACTGTGATTTTGAAGAGTGATGAGTATAAATGACAGTCCAAGATACCTACACTGACTGAAATATGATATGAAAATATTTTTTATTTTTATTGGTAAAGTACTGCTAATCCTACTGTGCTTTGTTGCCTACATTTATAACGTAAGGAAAAGTTAAATTTCAGTTACAAGTTGTGAAAAAAAGTTGTAAATTTTCCCCATTGGAGTTCACAGGCCACACTCCTCCACCATCTGCTGTGTTCTACCCACAGTCCAGGACCTGGGACTCTCTGGGCCAAAGGAAGTATTTGCACTTGCACCCTCTCTAAGGATAATAATCACTGAGGTTCTATAAAATCAGTGGTCTTCCCAGTCTTGGATTTGGGTTTCTGGACACTGACAGACATTTTCGTAGTGTGTTTTCCTTCACCCTGCACAGCCTCACCTGTGCTTGT
>RJWJ010042682.1:0-12934 GCA_004363605.1 Indri indri | reverse complement strand
GTCACCATGCTGTTCTTAGACAGTGGCTGCTTCCCTTGGCCATTTCCCATAAATATTGAGCTGGGAGTACCAAGAGATTTCTCAGTAAATCACTTGGATGCAAAGTGCATTCTTCTCTTTTCCTGTTGAGTAACAGTAACCCTATCTCCTGATGATCGAGGACAATTAATTACCCATGACAGTAACTTCTGTCGTTGCTGTCTCTTGGCAAAAGGAACCCAATGACTGGGCAATAGCTATAGTTGATTTTCACTCTGTCCCCTGGTGGAAGCATTCCCCTCAGGGAACCAGGATCTCTAGACCTTGAAATTGAGGGAAGGGGAAGCCCAGATTCCCCAAGTGGGCCAACGAGATTGACAGTAAGTGGGGCCATTCCTACTTACATTCCTGGGTTTCAAAACTCACGTAGCCTATCTACTGGGGACACAATACCACATAATAGTCATTGATTTAGGGTATATATTGCATCCTGGAGAATGATGTCCTGTTCTTGTTGCATATCATATCTAACCCTGTACCTTAGCTACAGCTTCAAAAGGCTATTTCAGCATTTTATTATTCCAGAAGCTTCTGAGTGATGTGGTATGCAACAGGGCTAGTGGATCCCATTGTCCTACTGCCACGCTCACATGCTGTAAGTTGGATTTCTTGGTCAGAGGTGATGTTACGCAGAAGTCCGTACTGGTAGATCAATCTGTAAGTCCTCAGTTAGAGTGTTGTGCAAGGTCCTGCAGGCAGAAAAGGTAAGACTGCATCTAGAACATGTGATAATTCCAGTCAAGATGAAGCAACGCTCCTTCCAGAGTGGAAGAGGCTCAATAATCATCTTGGCACCAAGTGGCTGGTTGGTCTCCTTGAGGAATTGCCCTGTATTGAGGACTCAGCACCAGCCTCTGCTGCTGGCAGGCTGGGCATTGCACAGCAGTAGTAACTACAACACATCAGCTTTGGGGAGTGGGAGCTCATACTTTTGGGCCCTTTCATAGCCTCCAAGCTGCTACAATGACTACTCCATTTCCAAGCTGATCATGCTAGAAGTGGGGAGGGTGATAACTGAGGCTGGCTGACACCAACTAGTTGATTCATTTTGTCTATTTGGTTGTCTGGTTGCTCTTCTGTGGGTAGATGCTCTCATGTGGTCAATGAAACGCAGTACAAAGATATTCACATTTTTTTTACCCACTTCCTTTGGTCTGTCTATACCAGAGGTTGGCAACAAAAGCCCACAGGCCAAATTCATCCACTGCCTGTTTTGTGAATAAAGTTTTATGGGAACACAGCCACACTCACTTATTTATGTATTGAATACGGCTCTTTTTGTACTACAACAGCAGAGTTGTATAGTTGCCACAGAAACCATATGGCCTATGAGTCTAAAATATTTACTCTGACACATTACAGAAAAAGTTTGCAGACTCTTTATCTACATGCTTCTTTCCAGTACTGTCCCCAATCTTTCAAACTTGTTCCTTTTGGGTCCTTGGTCAATTAAGACGTTTGCCACTGCCTTCACATCTGTGTATATTTTCACCTTGGTCCACTTCTCTTTCCACACAAAGTAGATGGCCAGATGGACCGCCCACAGCTCTGACCCTGGGGAGGATTCTCCCTCAATACTCTTTCAGAGCACCCAGAGTGAGACAGGACTGCATCAGCACTTTGAGTTTATACCCCATAACAAACCAACTCATGCAAGAATCAAGGTTGGCCTTGGCCTCCTCCATCGGCTGGCCATAAGGCACCTCCCATGTGGACATAAATGGAATCTTGGGAAGGGGCATCCGTGCTCTACTTGATACCCAATCCTGAGGTACTACTGCAGTTTTACAATGCACTGCTGCTGGGCCCACTCCGTGCTATGACTTGATGGGTCTGACAGAAACTAGCTCATGATGGGCAGCTCTGACCACAGGTCACTTTAATGTCCCATAGTCATCTGTTCCATCTCTACCATGGCTCAGGAGTATTCCAGGAACTGTTTCTTGAGTGGCATTTAGCAGTCTGGGGTTTGCCGTACATTCCTCACAGGTCTTTTTTCACCACAGAAAACTCTAATATCACAAAGTCTCCAGGATCACCTGGCCTGAGGGGCAGGGTTGCTTGTAATGCAGCATGAATCAGTTGCAGAGCCTTTTCAAACTCTGGGTCCCACTTAAAGTTGTCAGCCTTCCATGTGATCTAGTGAATGGTCATAGCAGTTTTTCCTAGTAGGAAACATACTGGGGAACCAGGACCCCAAGAGCCTACCAAGTGTTATGCTTCCTTGTCAGTTGATCCCTAAACACCTCACTGATGTGGTAGGCTCCAGAATCTTCCTAGGATTTAGCTCTCATTCTTTGATGAACACGTATCTTACCAAAACTGCAATATACTTGCCACTTCTTGTTTGCGTGGTCCAGTTAACATGATGTTATTGACATAATTGATCAACATGATGTTCTTTATGATATTCAGATAGTTCAGATCTATTTGGACTACATTAATGATAGTGTGCTGGATTTAAAATTTGCCCACAAATTCTTTGACATTCCTTCCCTTCAACAGGTGGAGACTAACTCCCTCCCCTTGTAGATCACTTGCTTTGGGGGAAGGTAGCTGCCATGTTGTGAGGACACTGAAGCAACCGGAAAGGCCCACGTGATGAGGAACTGAGGCTTCCTGCCAACGGCCATGTGAATGCATCATTTGGAAGCGAATCCTCCAGCCCCAAGTAGGTCTTTAGATGACTCTAGGACCTGCAGACATCCTAATTGCAACCACAGTAGCTGAGCCAGGGACACCCAGCTAAGACTCTCCTACATTCCTGACCCACAGAAACTGTAAGATAATGAATGTTATTATCTCTCCCAGGGCTTCTTTGACACAGTGCTATGGATGCCTGCAAAAACCCTCTCAGCATTCATACGTGTACAATTGTAAAGCGTGAGGAAGCTTGATCAAAGCCAGCCTTTCATTTCCTGGCAAACAGTTCTAAAGCACATTTCATAAGGCTCCTTTGATGGTCCCACAGCATCAAGTATGGGTTGCCTATACGGGCAGCCAATTTGTTAATGCATCCTTGTACCGGCTTTCCCTGTTTCATTCCCTATTATTTCTCTTATGCCCTGGGATCACCTTCCCAAATAAACTATCTGCACACAATCCTTTGCCTATGTTCAGGGAACCCAAAACAAGATAATGTCAACAGGTACTTGACATAATTCACACCTGATTATATATATAAAACTCCCAAAGAGTGAGCATCTTATCTTACTTAACAGAAAAGTACTCAAGCCAGGAATAATGCCTACCATCTCCACTATGATTTAATATCACTTTGAAAGTATTAGCCAATACAAGTTATATAACAGGAATCATATCAGACGAGAAACATAATAATTGAAAAGGAAGAGATAAAACAATCTCTATTTGTAGATAACGCAATTACTGCATTGGAACACCCAAAAGAATTGAAGGGGAAACTCATAAACAATAAGCAAATTAGATAAAGTAACAGGATATAAAAATCAACATGTAGAAATCAATAGTCTTCATATATACAAACAGTAAGTAATTAGAAAATATAATGAAAAAGAAGTCCATTTAAAATAGCAACAATAAAGTAAAATATTTGGCGTAGATGTAAAAGAAATGTGCAAAACCTGTGTGAGTAAAAATTATGAGACACACGTGAAAGACACAAAAGTGGACTTAACAAATAGAAAGACATACCATGTTCTTGGATAGGAAGACTCTTATCACGAAGATGCCAGGTCTCTCCGAGTTAAATGATATGTAATTGTAATATCAATGGAAATTACCACCAGGTTTTGATTGTTTTATGGAACTGTGCAAGTTTATTTTATAAAGTTCCTTTGGAAAAATAAACAAGCAAGAATAGCTAGTAAAATTCTTTAAGAAAGAGAAACATGGAGAGGCTAGACCTCCAAGACATTAAAATGTTATAACATTTCTATAATTAAGAGTATAATATTGGCCTCTGAATAGACAGACCAATGGAACTGAATAGAAAATTGTACTTGTACCTAAGTACAAAAGGAAATTTGGGTATCTCAAGCAGTGGGGAAAAGACAAATTTTTTTTTTTTTTTTTGAGACAGTCTGGCTCTGTTGCCCGGATTAGAGTGCTGTGGCGTCGGCCTAGCTGACAGCAACCTCAAGCTCCTGGGCTCAAGCAATCCTTCTGCCTCAGCCTCCCGAGTACCTGGAACTACAGGCATGCGCCACCATGCCTGGCTAATTTTTTTTTTCTATATATTTTTAGTTGTCCAGCTAATTTCTTTCTATTTTTTTAGTAGAGACAGGCTCTCGCTCTTGCTCAGGCTGGTCTCGAACTCCTGAACTCAAATGATCCTCCCGCCTCAGCCTCCCAGAGTGCTAGGATTACAGGCGTGAGCCACCGTGCCCAGCCAAGACAAACTTTTAAATAAATGGTATTGAGACAACTATGTATCCATATGGAAAAAGATAACATCAGATCCATTCTTCTTATATACCAAAATAAATGATAAATGGGTAAGAAATTTAAATACAAAAAATGAAAACACAAATGCTAGAAAGAAAATTGAGTGCATGTCTTTATAAATTTGGAGTGGGAAAAACATTCATAACTTTAAAAATCAGAAGCAACAGAAGAAAAGATTGATAACTTTCACTACATAAATGTAAGCATCATTTTTCAGACATGAGAGACAGAGAGAGAGAAGAAGATCATAAATATTCAAAAGACAAATTAACAAACTGTGAAAAGGCATTGACAACTTCTTCTTTCTTTTTTCAACCCCTCTCTCTCTTGGTATTGACAACTTATATCGCAAACGGCTAATACTTTTAATATATAAAGAGTTCCTGATTTTTAGAATGGGCAAAAGATATGAACACAGATAGTAGAAAAAGAAAGTGCTTAATCTTTTTCGTAATAAGGAAAGTACAAGTTAAAATTACCCTGAGATAATATTTCTCCCCTTTCAGATTGGCAAAACTCCCAAAATTTGACAACATACTCTGATGATAAGATGTGGGCTGTCAGGCTCTCTTACACATTGCTCGTGGAATGCAAAATGATACAATCTTTAAGGAAGGCAATTTGGCAATATCTAGCAAAATTAAATATGCATTTACCCTTTGATTTAGCAATCCTACTTCTAGGAATCTATTGCAAAGACTCTCTGTAAAACTAAGAAATGGCATACAAACAAGATGATTCATTGCAACACTATTTGTGATAATTAAAGACCGGAAATAACCCAAATGTTGTTTGGGGACTGGTTGAATGTTTCATCTATGCAATGGAGTCCTATATCAATATAATAGGAAGACTAAGTTTTCGTTTAATTTAAATGGATTTTGCCATCTGCACCAACTCTGAATCATACCCTACTTTTTTGACTTTACATATACTGGACATATTTTTTGTGTGCCATTAAATATACTTTCTAATATGATATTTAATGCTGGCATAATTTTCTGAAGTTGCCTATTGTATATTCAAATTATTTTCGACTGAAGTTTTCACAGCTCTAAATAATGCCACAATAAATATTCTTTTAAGTAAATCTTCCATTACCTCTCTATTTCCTTAGGATAGGTTCCCTGAAATGGAATTACTGAAGCAAAGCATTTTAATATTTAAAAATTCCTTATATGCACATGTGTAATATTTTTAAATGTTGCCAGTGTGATATGTGAAAAACGGTGTCTTCCTTTGACTTGCTTTTCTTTGATTACTAGTGCAATGGAAGATGCATTTTTTTCTTTTCTTTTTTTTTTTTTTTTTTTTGAGACAGGGTCTCACTCTGTCACTCAGGCTGGAGTACAGTGGCATCATCATAGCTCACTGCAGCCTCAAATTCCTGGTCTCAAGTGGTCCTCCCGTCTCAGCCTCCTGAGTAGCTAGGCGACAGGGACATGCCACCATGCCCAGCTAATTTTTCTATTTTTTGTAGAGACAGGGTCTTGCTATGTTGCCCAGGCTGGGCTTGAATTCCTGGCCTCAAGCAGTCCTCCCACCTCGACCTCCTAAAGTGCTGGGATTACAAGTGTGAGCTACTGTGCCTGGCAGTAAAAGAATTTTAATGATTTTGGGAAAAGGTCAGGAGATGTTATGTGAAAAAGAACTCCCTTTTAGAGGATGATTGCTATAACATGAGCCGCCTCTACTTTAGCGATTGGTAGGAATTAGTGGTAGAACACTGGAACCAGACAGACTTGGATGTGAAGTCCAACACCTTCAAAGTGTGACTTTGGGCAGGCTCCTTGTCCCTTTTTCCTCAATCTGTAAGAAGTGGATCTTAAGAGTTCCCACTGCCCCGTGTCCCGTGGTGATCTCATCAGGTAACAAGCAAATGGCTGACCTTTGTCTGCCCTGGAGTAAATACTCAACAACGTAACTGTCAGGGTCATGACGTGTACAGGCATTTAGAAATATTACAAAATGTTAACAAGTTATTGCTGAATGATGGTGACCTGTATGATTTTTGGTTGTTCATCCTTTCTTACCTTGTTATGTATCGTTGAAGTGTTTCATAATGATCACGCTGTTGGAATACATGGGAAGACGTGCCCGGGGATTTAGAGAGAGCTAAACACACAGAGAATAATGAGGCAAACATGAAAAGTTATGTTAGAAAGGGAATGAAACCATAATGCCCCACCTGCTTCGTTGTGAATAGTGTTTCCGTTAAGGAAGTCAAAAACCTTTTTGAAACATATTTTTTTTAATGCAGCACCTTCTAGCTGGAAGCCCTCACTCCCCAAGGTTTGCAAATGCTCTGCACTGAGTTGCCCCCAAGACAGCTGACACCCCCCCCACCCCGCCTATAGCTGCCCGCCCAACGTCTCTGAAGGCTGCATGGATCAGTGTGTCGGAGCCACCTGCCAGGTGCACAGCTGTGACCCCTTACAGTCTGAGCTGCTCTCGCCACAGCACATTGGGGTCCTGGCTGGCTAGGGAGAAGGTCCTGCTGGAGCTGAGCAGAGATGCGGGAGCCGACAACTGCTGTGGCAGCCCCAGCCCATCCGGTACCACTATCTGTGCCTCTGGCCTGGCAATCCCCCGCAGGCCTAGGAATATTTTTAGAATTGACAGAGGCCTCCCAGATCTCCTGGCCTGTGGTTCAGCCTTGGCTGCACGTGAAAAATCATTTAGGAAGCATCTTCGAACAAGCAGATGCCTGGGCTCGATTCCAGATCTTTTAGATCAGAATCTCCAGAGGGCAACCCTGGGATCGGCGGGTGATTCTGATGGGCAGACAAGAGCTACCAAATCCAAACTCTACCTTCCATAATCAGAGAAGCCGAGGCCTGGAGGCCAAGTGCCTCTCGTGGCACCGCATGGCCCATTGTCGCACTCCAATAGAGACATCAGCTGTAATACAGCACAAATCGTCATAGTCTTTCCGTGTATGCTGAGAGGGCAAGGTGGTTTACAGAGATTTTCTCAGTCATCACGTCCATTAGTCCACATTACACAGGGTAAGGAAGGCAGGTAGATATTTTCTCTGCTTTGCGGACCAAGAAACTGAGGCCTGGAAGAATAATGTAAATTGTAAATCTGAGATGGATCCAGAACATCTGACTTACTTCCCAAGACACCCAGAGACAGGACTCCTTCCAAGAGGAGCCACTCAGGTGAGAACACCTTCAAGCGCTTGCTAAGAGATGGGTTCCCAAGCCCTGCCCCAGACCACTGTGTCCACATATCTGGGTGTGGGAAAGAATAAGTGCAGTTTTTAGAAACCCCTCAGGGACTTATAATGGCAACTAAAGTTTGAGGATCATTTCACGTGCCTCCACTGTGGTGAACTATGGCTACATAGCATCACTCTACACTGATTCATGATTGAATTTTAATCGTGGATAAGAGGAGAGTGTTAAGTTCAAGGCAGATGGGCAGAAGAAAACCTCAAAGAAATTGCAATTAATATTCTGAGAGAGATAAGATACTATATTCATTAAGCTAGAATAGGATGGTATTTAATTATAAAAAGGAATTGCAACATTGAAAAACATTGAAGAATAAAAGGCGAGAGGTATGCTGACAAAATTCTAAGTGACAAAGCTTCTTAACCCAAGAACTCATCCTATGAGTTAGCCAAAATATCAGTGAAGTGCCTATGAACCATAAAGACATATTCGGACTTGCAAAGTGAAAAACGAACCAACCAACAAATAAGCAAACAAAAGTATGTGTCCTTTCTCAGACACATACTTAATGTGCATCACAGCTAGAAACCAAGCAGGTCAGACTGCAGCAAGAGGACAGAGGACAGAGACCCTAGGATGGATGTTTCAGGGAATGGACACCTTTGGTCCTGTGGACAATCATGCTGAGAGGCATTGGGTAGGGCTGTTGGAATACAAGGGGAGACGTGGCCAGGGATTCAGAGAGAGCTAAGCAAATGGGAAAGAACAAGGCGAGCACAAAAAGTTACGTTAGAAGAGAATGCAACCACAATGCCCCACCTGCTTAGTTGTGAATAAGTGTTTCAGAAGTGTAATAATGGAAACGCTGATTATGGATTTCACCAAAAATTGTGATATATTTCGGGGATAATGGAGGGTGCTGGAGGGGGTTTTAGGGAGCTAAATCCTTTTCTGTGACAATGGGAAGTCAGTGGATAATGAATGAATAATAAATGAGAGATGGCAGAATGTGAATGTCATATTTAAATATAGAGATAAATGGTAATAAAAAGAGGAAACAATTGACAGTGGTTGCCTCTGGGGAGTTGGGGAGGGGAGGAAAGGAGGGATAAGCGGGAGCAGAAGACTAATGACTTTATTATAGACTATTAGCCATGGTTAGACTTTTAAAACTATGTACATTTATACACTTTGAATTTAAAAAAAATCCCATAGCCTCCAACAGTAATTCCAAAAATGCTTGACCCAATAGCATCATTGCTTGGAAGAAGATATTTGCAGCACATATACCTGATAAAAGATTTGTGGGTAGAATATATAAAGAAGTACTATAGAAAAGTAAGAGAAGAGGGGATCTAAATCCAAAAGAAAAAATGGGCAAAAGGTATGAACAAGAATCCACGAATAGCTCACAAATATATGAGAAGGTTCTCACTAGAAATCAGGGAGACATAAATTAAAAGCACAATCAGATACTATTTTATTTTTTCCTTTTTGTCTTCGTAAAAAATGACTTTTAAATTTTGTTTTCTTTTCCATTTTTTCTTTCTGCTAGTATAGAAGTTAGTTATGTACTCTTTATTTAGTCTTTTAGTACCTCTCTTTGAAATTTTGCTAGCATACTTAAGTAAAAAATTGGTACCTCGATACTCCTTAAATAATCTAAGGCTCTGGTGTACTTATGCAGTATTTTAGTTTTGTGGGTTTTAACCCAACAAATTAGGCATTAGTATTATTACTATTTCTAAGCAATGCTTTTTCAGATTTCCCATATATTTACAAATTTCTTTGCTCTCCATTTCTTTTTGCATCATAGATCAATTAGCTTCTTTCTAAAGCACAGGAAGTAGACACTTTCTACTACACAGGAAGTACAGGAGCAAACACTGCCTACTGTATAGGAAGTACAGGAAGCAGATTCAGCCTGCTGCACAGGAAGTACAGGAGCAGACACTGCCTGTGGCACAGTAAGTACATGGGGCAGACACTGTTGGTGCTCCAGCCAGATCCACTTACCTGGGTTGGTGTGCTCGTCTCGCAGCTGCTGTGACTGTTGGCTGCCAGAAGCTCACAGCTGCATCTTGCTCTGGAGAATTGCTGTTGGCCGAAAGGAGCAAGTTCCCCTGAAGAGGCCTAGGAAGTTATGTCCCTATTTAGGAGGCACAGCTGATGACCAATGATAGGTGGGTACTTAAGCCCATTCCCCTTGCATCAAAGTGCCATTTGTGCGCCAGAGCTTCCTATGGGATTAGTCTGAGGCTAGACTTCAGCTGAAACCCTATGTTTTCGTCTCCTGTTCTATCCTGCTTCCCTTACTTCCTGATAGGTTTCTCCTGAGAATACTACGTCCATGAATCACTAGCATGAGTATCCCATGACAGGTTCTGTTTTGAAGGATTCTGACCTAAGACAGCATTCTTTAGGAGTTCCTTTTCTCTACATCTATTATAGAAACTCTCCCCATTTTTATTTGAAACAGTCAATTTCCTCCTTGTTCTTGAAAGATAATTTTGCATTGTACATAATTATAGGTTGATATGTATTTTCTTCTTAGCACTTTAAAGAGATCATGTCAAACAAGTATATGAAAAGGTGTTCAATCACTAATCATTAGGGAAATGCAAATCAAAACCCCAATGAGATACCATTTCACATCTACTAGGATGGCTATAGTCAAACAGATGGACTATAACAAGTGTTGATGAGGATGTGGAATAAGTGGGACCCTCATACACTGCTAATGGAAATACAAAATGGTGCAACTATTTTGGAAAACATTCTGGCAGTTCCTCAAAAATTTAGTTATAAGATCTAGCCATTCCCTTCCTAGGTATATACCTAAGAGAAATGAAAACATGTGTTCACACAGAAACTCGTCTGTGAATGTTCCCAGCAGCACGATTTATAATAGCCAAATAGTGGGAACAACTTAAATGTGCTGTGTTGTAAATGGGGGAACAAGGCCCCTTGTGGGGTCTTTAAGGATCACTCCTATACTGCTGCCAAAGTTATACTTGGGGAGGTATATGACATTAAAGGATTTTTATAGTCATAGGTCCTAGAAGAGGGAGGCACAGCATGCACGGAGGGCCACACGAAATCACCTGAAAATGTTTGGTCACAGCAGGCAGGGAAGGAGCAGAGAGAGGACTGTGGGCAGGTGCCTTTATTGAGGGTCTTGGGCAGGGTAGCACGTGGCACAAGGGAAGCAGTCTCCCTGGGTAATTTGAATGTAACTGGCTCAACATGGAAAGGTGATGCCTCCATTCCATTTGTTCTGCTATAATAATACCCTAGACTAGATAATTTATAGACAACAGAAATTTCTGTTCTCACAGTTCTGGAGGCTGGGAAGTCCAAGATCAAGGTGCTGGCAGGGTAGGTGTCTAGTTAGGGCTACTCTCTGCTTCCCCAAGATGGCGCCTTAGTGCTGCATCCTCTGGAGGGGAGGAATGCTATGTCCTCACGTGGTAGAAGGGATGGAAGGGCAAAAAGGGAAGGAAACTAAGCTATTATAGGTCCTTCCAGTCCTTTTATAAGGCGTTAATCTATTTGTGAGGCCTCTGCCCTCATGACTTTATCACTTCCCAAAAGACTCCATGTCTGGTTTTTTTTTTTTTTTTGAGACTGAGTCTTGCTCTGTTGCCTAGGCTGGAGTGCAGTGGTGAAATCATAGCTCACTGTAGCATCCAGCTCCTAGGCTCAAGGGATCCTCCTGCCTTAGCCTCCTGAGTAGCTGGGACTACAGGTGCATGCCACCATATCCACCTAACTTTTTAACTTTTTGTAGAGATGGGGTCTTGCTATGTTGCTCAGGCTGGTCTCGGACTCCTTGGCTCAAGCGATTCTCCCTCCTCAGCCTCCCAAACTGCTAGGATTACAGGTATGAGCCACTGTGCCTGGCCAAGGCTCCACCTCTTGATACTACCACAGTAGGGATTAACATGTGTTTCAACACATGAATTTTGGGGACTTTCAGACCATAGCATGTGGGAGGGGGTAAAGTGAGACTTATTACTTGAACACACGTTAGGGACCAGTGCCCAGAAATTGGCAATAACTAGTGAAAAGTGTTAATACAAAACAAGCAGGATGAGTGCTGGCACTCAGGGAGCCATTGAGGCCACAAGTGACAGATTTATAATATATTTCCATCAACTGATGAATGGATAAATAAAATGTGGTATAACCATACAATGGAATATTATTTGGCAATAAAATAAATGAAGTACTGATATATGCTATGACACGAATGAATCTTGAAAACGTTATGCTAAGTGAAAGAAGCCAGTCATGAAAGACTACATATTGTATGATTCTGTTTATATGAAATGCTCAGAATATGCAAATCTACAGAGACAGAAAGCAGATTCACGGTTGCCAGAGACTGGGGATGAGAGGAGGGGATCAATGAGGCAGCAATAACTAATTGATATGGGATTCCTTTAGGACGGATGAAAATACTCTCTAACATTGATTGTGGTGATAGTGAACATACTAAGAACATTGAATCGTATACTTTAAATGGCGGATTCATATGGTGTGTAAATTAAATATTTACATCTATTTTTAAAATGTATCAATCTAGCAATCATGTTCCTCGGTCTTACCCAAATGAGTTGAAAAATTCTGTCCACACAAAAACCTGCACTCTGTTGCTTAGAGCAACTGGATTCATGAGTGCCCAAACTTGGAAGCAACCAAGGTGTCCTTCAGTAGATGAACGGATAAACAAACTCTTGTACACCCAGACAATGGAACATTATTCAGTGCTAAAAAGAAATGAACTATCAAACCATGAAGAGACAGGGAGGAACCTTAAATACATATTACTGACTGAAAAAAGCCAACTGTAAAGGCTACCTACTGTACGATTCCAGCTGTATGATATTCTAGAAAAAGCAAAACTATGGAGACACTGAAAAGATCAGTGGTTGCCAGGGGTTGTGAGGAGAGAGGGATGACACCTCCAGGTGGCACCTGGGCTCCTGCTGGGTTCTGGTTCCCTTCCAGCCTCTCTGACTAGGCTTCTTGGCTTCTCAGATGCTCGCCTGCCCTGGCTCTCTTTGCTGGTCCTGTGAGAGCACCACCTGACCTGTCCTTAGCCCACAGGCTGTCTTCTCTCCCCCAGAGACCCCACACTCCACAGGGGCCCTGAAGAGGAGGGCAGACTGGAGCTTCTTGGAAGTGCCAGGGAAGGAAAAGGGTCTGGTTGCTCAGAGGCCGCAGCTCTCCTTGGATCCCAGGAACCTCAGCCCTGGGGGAAGCCGGTTCTTAGTCACTGCCCTCCC
>RJWJ010042681.1:0-12942 GCA_004363605.1 Indri indri | reverse complement strand
AAACATCAATTTTCATCTGCCTTTGGCACGTGTGATTCTCAGGCTTTCAAACTCAGATGGCAATTTAAACCATTAGCTATCCACCTCTCAAGCCTTTGAATTATGCCACCAGCTTTCCTGGGTCTCTAGCTTGTAGATGGCAGATCATGGGACTTCTCAGTATCCATGATTGTGTGAGCCAACACATTATAATAAATCCATCTATCTATCTATCTCTCCATCCATCTAATCTCCTGTTGGTTGTGTTTCTTTGGAGAACCCTAACTAATATACTTTCTATGTGACTAAATGCAGAAACCAAGAAATATTTGGTGAACTAGCACTAATAACAATCACACAAGTCAATAGCCCTTTACTGCAACAGCAAAATTAGAAACTGTGTAATGCTTAAAATTTTTTTCTTCAATAAAATATTTGTGGTTTCTATTTTCCTTAAAGAGAACAATGCCACACAGGAAATCTTCATTTTTGATTTGGAATGGTCATAGTATCCAAAAAACCTAGCAAATCTTCCATGGTTGTGAGTGTATGGGGACATGACAAGAATCCAATGTTTTTTGTTACTTTTGTATGATTCTTCCTGAAAACAGTATCTAAATTATTTGTGTCTGTTCTCAGACCATTGACTTCATATGACAGTATTAGTCTGGTACACTAAAAAGTATATTGTCTTAGGAAAGCAAGGAAAACAATTATGCTGTTGAAGCAAACTGCCTTACTCTCTAAGCCTTTGACAGCAGCTATAGTAATAGCAGTTGAGACCATCCACTATGTGCCAGACGTTATACGAGGTCTGTTACATAATTAATTATTTAATCTTTATCACATCTGAATTTTACAGATAAAGAATTGTTAAATAGCTGGCTCAAGATCATAAGACTAAAAGAAGGTAGACATAGGATTCAAACTACTTCTGCGTGAGCATTCCGGATTCTAAATCCATGTCATTGTGGTGACTTTAGAATACTGTTCTTCATTGTTTCCTTATGTTCCCCTTCTTGGCACTAAGATGATAGTTATAATTAAAGAGCAAATTTTAGAAACTCAGATTTGCTGAAGACCTTTAATCTCTTTTTGAATAACTTATCTTGCATATGGAACATGAGGGCTACATGGGGTTAGGGCTGTTGATTAAGGTCACAGAGGTAGCTATTAGCAGAGTTAGGGCAGAGACTTAAGCCTGCTAAGCACCATGGCTGTTTACATTTACTGAAGTGGAGGAAAAGGATGATGATTCTACAGCTACTTGCTATATTTTCATTCATTTATTCTCTCATTAATTCATTCAGCAGACATTGGAGAATATTCTACATTTCCAGCCCTCAGCTGGGTCATAAGGACACCACTCTAATCAGACATGCTCTCTATGTTTATGGGCAGTGTTATTATTATAATTGTGGCATAAATTTAGTTACTTATTCAAAACTTTGAGATGTTTTCTATCCTTCAAGCCTTGGAGACTCTGAAATTAATGCTACTTGGTGTTAGCACCTTTCTACTCTAAAATCAGCTTTCTTCTCCATGCTCAGGAGAGCACAAATTCTTCTTTAGTAACCCAGAAGTGATAGAATTTATATTCTGTATCTGACCTAGTTACAATCCCCAACACCTCTTGTTTTCTCCAAAGGGTTGATTTATTGTTGCACAACAGATCTTTATACATTTCTTCAGTCACAAGATATGCACCAGTGCACTTGTTGTTTGAAGACCTTGGTTTCCGAATTCTTTTAATGCTGAACCATCTATCTTGAATGCTCAGTTTAAACAAACTTGACTCCCTTTTGCTATCGGATACCCTATTTATAAGGGTAATTTCATGCCATTTACACAGGAAAAGCATGGCATTTTCTTTTCATATAAAGAATTATGTTTTGTTCTTAGTACTCTAGAGATTACGAAATGTACTCTAGTGCTTTGGAGGATTTTCCACTGGAAATCATTCAATCTTAATCTACTTCCTAAAAATTTGTCTTATTATTTTTGACCAGATGCATTCAAAATAGATTTCTGCCTATTTTCTTCAAGGGAAAAAACAAACCATCCTCCAAACTAATATATGTATATATTATAAAAAACAAAGGAGGGCTGTTATTAACATTTTGTATATCATTAATACCTCCTCTAGAGTTTTGGAACCTTGCATCAATTACATAAAAACATGTATGTGGTACCTATTTTAATAATGTAGATCTATCTGCATGGGCCATGATTTATTCTCCATAAGTATTTGGTCATTTGGATTGAGAGGTGAAGCATATGACATGATGGATGCTGTTGATTTCTCACTTACAGTCTCCCTTTTCTATTCTAGTGCACCCATTTGCCAGCTGCTGTGAATGATGGCAGCTGGCAGCTTGCAGCTACTGCCTTCTCTAAAGACTTGGTCTCTGTGGATAGGATAAGAGCTATGTCCAGAGTCCACAGTGGATCAGGCTAATGCTATATTTAATTGAAACCACATCCTACTTACTGCCCTTCTCTGCCCTCTTCTTGCTCCCTTTGCTCTTTCCGACACCTTACCCATTTTGAGGATGCAAGGCTTTTAAGGCTTTTCTTTAGGATAGATCCTTGAAGACAATAAATAATGTAGCTGAGGATAAGATGATGTATTTTTTTTTTTCCAGATTTTTGGGTACAGAGAGCTTTGGGCTTTGAGTGGAAAATCTGCTCCATGGCTGAATATTGGAAAAGGGCCAAATTTCTAAACTAACCACAGTAATTGATAGGATTTATAAAATTCGATGACTGCTAATAGTTTCCTCCTCAGTTTTTTTTTTTTTAATTTCTTTTACTTTCTTTTCAGGTATAAATGAGGCATTCTTTAAAAAGAACAGATGTTCTTTGCAGAAGCTTTTCAAATAATATATGTTGATTATTTCCCTTCCAGGAACTGGAGATTAATTCTCCTCCACTTGAGTGTGGACCAGACTTAGTGTCTCACTTTCAAAGAATAGGGTATGGACAGGGAAAAAAAAAACAAAAAACAAAAAAACTTTACAGTGGCAAAACCTGGTAAACACTATCTTAGCCAAGTGATCAAGGTTAATGTGATAACTAAAATTGATATCATGTACTCCCTGGTATGATGTCATGAGTAGGGTACTTTATCCTTCTGACATTCTAACCCCAAACCAATAACCCTACTAATGGTATAATCCTTCAAAAACATCAGACAAAATAAATTTTGGGACAGTCTACAAAGTACCTGATCAATGTTCTTCAAAACTGTCAGTATCATGGAAAAAAAGAAAAGATTAACAAACTATCACAGACCAGAGAAGACTAAATGCAATGCATTATTTAGGATTGGATTCTTATACACAAAGAGGGCATTAATGGAAAAACTCATGAAATCCAAATCAAATATACAGTTAATAGTGTTAAACCAATGTTAATTTTTTAATTTCCACAAATGTGCTATACCTGTAATTATGTAAGATAACATTAGGGGATGCTGGATGAAGGGTATATGGGAAATCTCTGTACTATCATTTCAACTTTCCTGAAAATCTAAAATTATTCCTAAATAAAAAGTTTTATTAAATAGAGAAACATTGCCTCAATACAGATATCTTTATAGTTGAAAGTCAATAATTGACTGAATAAAAGTAGCAGAACTAACACAAAAGATTAATCCTATAATTGACTTTTGATCAAACCCCAAAATGAGGAATACTAGATTAATCTGGGAAGTTAATTATTCAAATCTTTGAAATCTTTTAATCCTCTAAGATAAATTTTGAGATCTCACCATGCGCCAGGCGCTGGAAACAACCATCCTGCATTATATTGTATATGCTCTAGAGACTGGCTGTCAGAACCAAAATCCTCAATTTGCTGTGAACAATTTAACTCTTAGTATTTTGTGTCTCAGTTTATTTAACTGTAGAAAATAAGGGTGATAAGAATGGTAATTATTTTATGGAGTAGTTGTGAAGATTCATGGAGACAATACATGTACAGCAGGTGGTACAAAGCCATGAACCATATGTTAGGTATTATATCCTCATTATAAAGATTGGATGCACCAGTTTGATATTATTAGCACTATCATTGCCAACTACCTTTGCGTTAGTTCTATCAGCTATTTATTTTAACATATATGTATAAAATTAACATAAGCCTCATAACCAGTATATTGACACCATCTGGGGGATGGACATGCTTGAAGCTTTGATTTGGGTGCGGCAAAGGCAATATATGTAACCTAAACATTTGTACTCCCATAATATGCTGAAATAAAAAAGATAAAAAGTAAAAAATAAAAAATAAATAAATACATTTCAGTTTGTCTTTTTTGCAGTTGTGAATATTTGGGGACATTTGTAGGAAAAATATTGCATTCTGCCAATATACAAATCAGTTAATAGTGTGAACATCATTGAATAGAATTTAAATCATTAAGAAGGGTAACATATTTTGGATCTCTAAATGGTACCGTGTAAAGTTTCATCGCAGTCATTTACGATACTAGGGATTTGGGCAATTTTTATTATGACCATTTAAAGAAAAAATTGAGGCTGTGTGTGAAAACTACATTTAAATATATTAAAATAGATGGACAGATTGAGTTCTGAGATTATACAAACAGATAACATTTAAGCTAAGGAGCTAAAAACCTAAAACTGCACTAGTTCACAATGGAAGCCAGTTCTTTCTTGCTGGCTGAGATACAGAAAGGACTATTTTCTCAGTCTTGTTTCTTGCATTTCACCCTTTACAGCCAAAACCAGATAAAACTACTTTGGGCCATTTGTTTACTGACATTAAAGTGGATTTATAGAGACTGAAAGTCTTTCTATTGTCCCTTCTGGGCTGAATCAACTTTATTTAAATGGTAATTCACTCACATATTTCTAATCCCCTTCAAATGCTTCCTTTGTTTATAACAACCAATGATATTGAGGATTTAGAAAAACAGTTTGCAAATATTATTGAACATACTGGGTAATAAAAGCCTCATGCTGATGCTTAGTAAATTAGATATTCCTGGAGAAAATGGAATATTTCCATTTTCAAACTAGAGATTTACTATATTAGACAAAAGATTTAGACATAATTCTATATGTGTAATTAATCACTAATTCTGGTAGATAGCTAATAATTGCTCTTAGAAAATAGAGTCTGTTATCATAACTTCCCAAAAGTCATTTCCATTGTGTTACCCAACCATTACCTTTTCCTCTTAGTTAAAACTTTTACACTGGAAATAACTTAATTATTTTTCTCTTTATGTGAGTCTTTTAACTGTTGCCTTATTAATTTATTAAAATCTCTTTTACTTGTAAGGATACTTTCAAAACAAAATTCTTGGATTTAGTTTGACAGCAGTATCTGTTCATTTGGCCTATGCACTTTGCAGATTTAGAAATGGTTTCTATATCTTCTCTCTACTCTTAAAATATGTCTTTACTAATAGTGTTTTTTAGAAGGTTTTATATGTACTTAGTGAAACCATGACGCAACATGAGCACCAATTCATATGTACATATTAGCATTGTCCTCTTAACAGACCATTGTCAGAAATACTAAGTTGATATGTGGATATGGTCAGAAAAGGTGGAAAATATACAGGAACTGGGTGTGATCTTGGCATATTTTTATACGTTTCTCAAAATATGATTATAGGGACCAATATATTTTTTCTTTTTTGTCCAGACAGAGTCTCACTCCATTGCCCAGGCTAGAGTGCCATGGCATCAGCCAAGATCACAGCAACCTCCAACTCCTGGGCTCAAGTGATTCTTCCGCCTCAGCGTCCCAAGTAGCTGGGACTACAGTGCATGCCACCACACCCGGCTTTTTCTATTTTTAGTCACCTGGGAAATTTTTTCTATTTTTAGTGGCGATGAGGTCTTGCTCTTGCTCAGGCTGGTCTTGAACTCCTGAGTTCAAGTGATCCTCCCACCTTGGCCTCCCAGAGTGCTAGGATTACAGGCATGAGCCTCCATGTCCAGCCTGGTTTGGTTTTTAATTGCGATGATCTAAAAGTCAGAGATTCTCTGACTGGATTAAAAAAACAAGAGTTCAAGTATTTGTTGTTTTTAAGAAACAGACTTAAAAAGTAGCAAAACAGAAGATTTGAACACTATCTATCAATATCGTGAACCAATAGTAAAGGTATCATGTTGCGTGCAAGAAGCCCAGACTCTCCAAATTATGTATGTGTGATGCCATTTATAAGCCAAAGATAGGAAATTATAAATTTATAAATTAATTTTAAAACAAAAACAAAACAAAACCCTAAATAAATGAAAAAACAAATGTACTCCCTATGTCAGAATTACCTGCAGTGCTTGTTGATTTCCCAGACCACATCTCAGGTCTTTTGAATTAGGATAAATTTTGGGTGGAGAGCCCAAAATTCTGTCTTTTCAGCATTCTTCTTAGGTGACTCTTAAGTAATCTGAAGTGTGCAAATTATTGGCCTGCAAAATATTAAGAAAGAGGAAGTGCCAATTAGTAGGTAGACAAAGGTAGGTACAGAAAAGCTAGGTGATTATCCAAGGTCATGCACTAAATAAGTTGTAAGCACATGTTACCCGACTGCCAATCTATGGCCATTCTCATTATATGACACATGATTCTCAGTTTAGATGTGAGGTCAATTAGTGGTTCTGTGGAATACATTGTGACATTTGGGTCATAAGGGACCGTAAGCCATACCTACTTCCACTCTGAATCCCAAGAGTAATCTTACTATCTTGCATTGCCAGGCTTATGTAACACATCACAGTCAGTATCATGCAGAGAAGTTGATATGGGACTTATCAGAGGGGAGTGCTTATCAGAGGGAAGCAGGCTGCTGTAGACAGGAGAGGAAGAGAAAGATGGCAGACACAAGGAACAGAGAAGGAGAGGAAAGACAAAGACCTGAGTCTCTAGTTTATGGCAAAAATAAGAAACAAAAATCTTTCAATTTCTAGTTAAACAGATCAATATCAGGTAATAATTAATTCATAAGCATAACTCTATTGATACATTTATTAAACTGAAATTTATATAAAATATAGTACCATCAAGAAAGGTAGATTTACAGGTAATACTTTGTGCAAACATTCCAAAGAATCTTATTATAATGAAATAGGTGATATACTAGAACATTAACACCATGTTCCTTTCAGTGTTATAAGAAAGAAACATTATTTATTAGGTTGAGAACAATAGTGATAAAGCTACACAACTGTGGAATAATCATGACAGATTGATCTTTGATTCGGATATATTATGTTATTATCATGTTTCTTTTCCTGAATCTTGTTTTTTGATACTAATCAGTATAATTTTAGCCATAGGAAATATTCATATACTATTGAAACAACAATTTTCATAGTCTCATGTAATTAACACGTAACTATAATTTTTGACACAATTTAAAACAAAACTTTGATTATTTCTCAGGAGCAAGCTGTAGTCTATGAAGAAGAATAGAAGTCCTTGAATCTGATTAATTCAATTCACTGAATCTACTGAATTCATTAAAAAAATAGGAACTGCTTTTCATCAATGCTATCAAAGTCACCATTGTTCACATCCACAATTCAAATATAACTCTTGGAATTCCTTAAATGATGAATTTGTTAAAATAGCTGACTGAGGGATTATGTTCTGGAGGTGGGTAAAGTTTGCAACATGTATGAACAGAAGTGAAAATTTGAAGATTTTCAAATCTTAACACCAATATCAACAAACGAACCAACTCCCTAAGATCTGAAAACAGACAATAGAGTGCTCTGCAATTTATAAAATGCCTTCACAGATATTATTTCAAATCATCTTGACAAAAACCATGAAATATGAGGAAGAGTTCTGATAAACATATTTTATTGCTGAGATTCTTGAGGATCAGGTTGCCATGATGAGGACAAGCAATGTAAAGATTTCAGGTACTTAGTGGCTCTTAATTACTTTCCTCATCTAACAGCTGAGGAGATTAAGGGTTAAGGAAGAGAAATGATTTGTAGAAGGACGCCAAGTCTGGAAGTCCTGGAGCCAGGATTGGAACCTAGGCATTCCTAATGAGTCATGGTCACCTTCCACAGGACTGTGTTGGGTTGGACTGACCACAGTGATTTCATCGAGAGGACCAATGTCTGACTATTTTATTTTGTGGCTTATAAGTACAGCCACAGAATTAATCTCATATATTTTTAAATTCTAATTTCATCCAATTTTCCATCCTCTTGGTCTTTCCTTGCCTGAATGGCTTCTTTCTTGTTTTTGACTAATGTGTCACAGAGAGGTGATTGAGGTGATAAAGTTGCTGATAGTAGCATAGATAGGAATGGCAGCATCTTCTAGAAGAAAAATATGAGAATTGGGTTTAAGAAATGTGGGCATTTCTCTCATTTCTGCCATTCATCAGTTATATGAACAGAAACTAGTCTCTACATGGAGAGATTATTATAATACCTGTATTATTTTCTTCATAGGGCTGAAATAAAGGAAACCATATATTAATAGAGTTTATAAAAATGAAAGTGCCCTACATATGCATTTTGTTTCTGTAAAATTCCATTTCTATTAGTTAGAATATGAGTAGCTAAATTTAGAGTTAAACAACCTCTCTTAGGTGCATGCTGGCATGTAAATATGTTCCCCATTACCATCACAGAAAACCAGGTTGGGAAGGAGGCTTAAATTATTTTAGTCCAACCACCCTACTGTTGCTTAGATACATTCCACATAAATGGAAATTATATAACTAATGAAGGTATTTGACCTTATATTCAGACACAGCACTCTAAGGCAAGAGTATTCAATTATTATATATAGTAGTGATATATTAAGATGGAAGTTTTGGAATCATGGAAAATATGAATATATGAATAGAGGAATTGTAGCTCACTTGGGGATTAGGTTAGAAAGTCAGTGCTAAATTGCTCCTAATGTCTTGGACCAGAGCTCTCGAGGTATAAGAGCCATAAATTAGCTTATTTTCTTTCACTGCATTTTTGCTGTGGGTTATTGGAGGCTAAGGTTTAACTTGGAAATGGGGTCGAAGGTGGTGAGGTGTAGGTAGAAAATAAAGGACTGGTTCCCCCATTTTGCTGACTTCATCAGGTTTAATTTGCTTATGTTAAATGTGTGTATTCTGGGACTTAATTGCACCTACATTAATTTCTAATGCTGTTAAGAAGCATTAAGTATAACACTGCTATCTGTTGCTCACAGCCTCAGTAAGCAACTTGTCCATGTTCCCAGGAATGTGGGAAGATCCTTCCTGCTTCTTTGAATTTTCTTTTATTCTCATCATTTTTGTCAAGCTTCGGCAAGTTCGTCTTAGTATAGCATGACTGAACATTTTAACATCAGGAACTTGGTCTTGCAATTCTTTCAAATTAGGAATAGCTCCCTTTCCTTCTTTCTTGGCACCCATTCCCCTTTAATTCTCAAGATGTGATGGGGATCATAACACTGACGGTGGGCATTTAAAGGCAGAAGGCAGTTTGAACAGAAGAAAACTAGCCCACTTTCTTACACAGTAACAGAGCTCTGAAAAAAAAATGATGGTTGCATCTGTACTGAACATGTACTGACTTTTTTCTTGCCCTTATTCCCTAAACAATACAGTATAACAACTATTTCCTTATGGGAGATATACGTAGGTTAGTTATATGCAAATACTGCAATGTTATATATGAGGGACTTGAGCATCCTTGAATTTTGGTAGAAGGAGTTGGTTCTGGAACCAATCCCCCACAGATAGTGAGGGACAACTGTATTTTGCTAAAATCCTTTCTCATACATACAGAGAAATTAGTTTCATTAAAAAAATATATAGAACTACAGCATTTTAGGGGTAGCAAATTTTTCCCTTGATGAATCAGATCAGAAAATGGAGACCTAGGAAGCAGAACTGGTTTGCAAAAGAGGACACCAATCTTTAATGATGATTCCTTGATGTGACCTTTTAAAATATTCTTTGGCCTTCATTTCCTGCAATGGTAATTTCCACTAACATAAAAGTGGTAATTTGGAAAATATTTCTGACTTACTTTATCTACTCTCACAGTCTTTTTATTCTTCTCTGTTTCTTTCCCTCCTATCTGGGACAAGAAATCTAGCTCATCATTTAATTTGAGCTTCAAAATATCCCTATGTGGTATATAGGGCAGATATAATTATAACCAATTTTAAAATGAGAAATAGCCCCAGATAGGTTAAGTTAATTGTCCAAGGTCATACAACTCACTGGTAAGCAGGGTATGAACCTAATCCTTTTACTCGAGATTCAGTGCTCTAGCGCATCAGGCTGGTGGTGACTTTCAAGACTCTGTGGTCCAGCCTATCATGCAATGGTAGTTTTAACTTGGGATGAAAATATATGCCTTTTCCCATCAACTATTCAGTCCGTTGACAGTGTCAACTTTGTCCTAAGCATAATGGTGCTTTAATTAAACTAGGAGAGGAGAATGATTCAAACCTCCAACCAAATATGGCAAGAGAAGAAAAATGTTTATATATAGGAAACATATTAGCAAAATAATATGCTTTGCTGATAGAGTTAAAATAAAAGTCTGTGTATGGTAAGTAGTACATCCATTTGATTGCTCCTTGGAATTCCTAACAGTGCTCAACATTGCTTAGGAAAAGCATATTGTTGAAGATAAACCCAATTTAAAAAGTACAACCCTTCTGTTACAAGTCAGTCTATAAAGATACCATTCACTTCTGTGAGATACAGGGGTCTTGATCACTGATCATATTTTGAACTCATTCATGGGAAAATAGACATCTCAGTTTTTGTTTCAGTTTTTATTTGTGACCTGTCCCCCAAATGCTGAATTTAAGTGCTCATATACAGAAAACACTATTCCCTGACTTACTGAGCAAAAACACCTTCCAGTTTCTTTGAGGGTCTGGAGTCAATAATTCATCTCCTTATAGATACAGGTGAAAAGCAACTCTCAGCACAGCTGCCTGTGCCTACTCTGGATGGTGATTGATGGGGAAGGGAGTAGGCAGGGAGTGCTCTAAAGCAGGCAGGATTCTTCACCTGAAGTTCATGGTTAACTTGGGGCTTAAGTGATAAACTTCATAGGATCTGCAAACCACCGTTATGTATGTATGTAAATGTTCCTGCGCACCTTTATATATATGCCCTAACTGAAACCTCATTCATAATCCCTGGCATGTACCACCATTGGAACTCACTCAAGGAATCAGATATCACAAATCACAAGAGAATTGTGTAGCTCACTGCTTCTTTTACAGAATCAGAGCAAATAGCAAAAATATTGAAAGGCTACTGTTGTAACTTCACTTCCCCAATCTTTGTGGACTGTAAGTAGGATGGATTATTGGATAATGTGCTTCAGCCGTAAATTTTAAATGGAGGATATAAAGGTAAAGGTTATATTGCCTCCTCCTGTTAGGTGTCCAGAAATATCCCATTAGAGCACCGTAAGTGATCCCATGGAAAATGTGGATAAACACCTATATAAAGGAATGCTAACATGCTGGAAGAGCTGAGAATTTTAAGGTAAAATAAACTAGATATGTCAGGAGCAGAATATATCTTTAGAGACTAAAACAGAGTGGCTAATTGTACTGTGGTCATCGGGGTAGTCATTTATTAAATACTGGGCTTGTTAATGTCCCAGAAGATACAGTTTTATTTCCAAAAGTTGATTCTTCTTCTCTAGTGCATTCTTTGGTAGACTCAAGGTTTAATATCTGCCTCCATCATATTTTCTTCTTTCCTTACCATTGGCTTCTTTTTTCCTTTTCTTGAATTCTCTTACATTGTAAATTCCACAAGACATATTTATTTTGGCATCTCTTATATATACATATATATGTAATTTTTCTATATACAAATATCTGTGCTGAAAAGAGGATGATATGAGAAAAGATCAGCTTCTGGGCTAAATGTCACTAGATATCTCTTTCCTGCAGATATTTCAAGCCTACAAATCTCTTTTGTATTTTTTCTTTGTCCCTATTAAATTCATGCGATTTATAGTGAAATTTGCAGAGGTAAATTGGTATCATGGAACAGAGTGCACTCTAAATGCCATGGTTCTATTATAAGCAGCATAAGTGATGTTTGCTGTTTTGGCAAAAATTTCTTCATTTCTATTCTGGAAAGATAATAGTTGTCAGTTACTTGGAAAAACCTTTTCTTGTTAGTGGATTCTACTTAAGATTTATATTGAATTTCTGAAGAAGAAAAATGCAGATTACACTTGGTTGATATTGAGAGTATAGAGAAAGTACAGAAATGCCAACTTTTGACAAATGCCAATTCTGGGAGGTCATTAATTGTGCTTTTTTAAGATTTGGCATCATCTTTTCCTAAAGATGAGATTTTATAGGCCACAGGGTTTACTATAGAAGGAGTTCACTGTTTTGCTTGTAGGTGCTAAAAGGAAGAGAATTATCTCAGTTATCAAGCTGAGAATAGTCTGTTAACCAACTGTTTTAATTTATGCTCTCACTTCCCTTTGCTGTAATTAGAGGTGAGAATCGTCTCCTTAGAAATGAGCTCCTTCAACCCTGTAATCACTAGTGTCCTTGAAGGGTCAAAAAATGTAATAATAGGTGATCAGAGTTGTGGAATTTTTCAAATTTGCCATGGTTTGAAGTAAACGGCATGTGAATTAAACTCTACATAGAAGGTTAAAGCAAAGTTCACGTTTAGTTAAAATATGAACATGTTTTTATTTGACAGGTTTAAAAATAAGTAGTCAGGTTACGCAGATATAATAAAAAATACCTTGTTCATTTAAGAGAGAACTCAAGCAGTTATGGATAGTAAGACAAATTTTGTAGATTCATTACACTAAACAAAAATAGTTGATTTTAATTTGATACCTGTTTCTAAATTAGTAATGAAGGAATTCAATTAGTGTAAAAGTTTTAACCGTATGACCTCAAACTTCAGATTATTCAAAGTTTCAATTATATTCAAGTCTCCTGATGTTTTTTAAATGGCAC
>RJWJ010042680.1:0-12923 GCA_004363605.1 Indri indri | reverse complement strand
ATAAGTACACTGGCAATGCTACAGAACTTTTGGTTCAAAAGATTTGCATTATTTCCAGATCCAGTGCTCCAGGGGCTACTATTAAGCAGCTTAATATTAATAATTAAGATTTCTGAGCTCTGGAAGCCTGTACTGGTTTCAAAGAACTGGGAGCTCTACCTTTCCAAATTTGATTTAGTGCCTGCATACTATAGTTATGTTAATTTCTGACACTTGTCCTAACTACTATGTCAAAAATAGTTGGATCTTCCATTTATTCCAGCATGGGCAATTGGAGCTCAATGCCAAATAAATCACACATGTCCACAGGGTTGAAAGCTCAAACTGTTTTGCTCCAGACCAGTGGTTCTCATGGATGGCAGCACGCAAGTACCACTTGGGGAGCTTTTAAACTCCAGATACTCTAGGCCTCTGTACTCTACAGTTTGACTCAGGCATAAGTAGTTTTTAAAACTGCCCAGATGTCTCCATGTACAATAATGATAGTGTCCTCTATTCCTCTATTCCTGTTGCATCATTCAGAGTCCAATCATCCTTAATCAAAGTCTGAACACTTACTAAATAATCAATATTTTCAATTTAATTCCTACTGATATTTAGTCATGCACACTTCACCTGTCCTTAGTTGCCACACATTACAGAGCAAAATTTGCATGTTGCAAGATAGTCTAACAATAGACACAGCAAGATATCCTGTTTCCTCATCAGGCTAGACAATCTGGTCCAAGACTTTGTCTGCTTTTCATTGCAAACTACAAAATGTTAGAAACCACAATCCAAACCCACTGTGATTCCTTTTCTCTAAATATTTTTCTGTTTTAGTGGCCATCAAGATGCCCATCTGGCCTTTAGTAGGTGAGTCCCAAAATGATTAAGCCCAAGAAGAGCAGAATCAGTATGTGATATTCCCAGTTCCTAGAATAGTGTCTGACACATAATGTGTTATGGTGAATAAAATAGAAACCTGGAAAGGGTTTAAATGGCAGAATAATAGTATTGACTAATGATACTTCATCCCAATATTTATAGGAGAGTGTCATAGCCTTGCATGCAGTCAAAATACTCAAAATAATTAAAAATACCTCATATTCATGGTTTCGGTATTTACACGCAATCCCTTTGTATAATAAGTTACTGTGTCATGATCTTTGACTTCACATAAATAGCTGTATATTACAAAGCCTATGGTTGACAAAGAAAAAAGAAAGAGTCTCAGCATCCCAGCTATCACTTCCAGAAGGTTAGTGTTTCTCAGTGTTGGGTATGCATGATAATTATGTGGGTAGTGTTAAAAACTCTCCATACTCAGGCCACTCTCTAAACCAATTCCATCTGATGATCTAGGTTCGTGGAATCCATTCCTAAACTTTTTAAAAGGCCCCTATACATGTGATTCCAATATGCAGCCAGATTTGAGAACTATTGAAATAGGAAAAGGCAAAATTTCCTTTTGAAAGAATTATAACCGTAGACACTAATTCACTTAGCAAACAAGAACTCATCAATTAAGACACCGATGAGGACCTCAGATGGAGAAATTTCTGAATCTTTTCCTGTGCTTTACCATTTAGATGACTTATCTACTTTTTCTTGGTCTTTGCTTCTCTTTATGGTCTTCTCATTGAACCTCCTGTTCCCAAGTGGTTTATTTATGTTTTACTCTATGCTTCTCAAATATTAGCATGCATCTGAGTTACCTGGAGGGCTTCTTTGACCTATCTCTCAAGTTTCTATTTCAGAATGTTTGGGATTGGGCCCAAAAATGTGATTTCTTTTTCCTTCAGAATATAATGGTTTGCAGTATATTCCAAGAATTTTACAATCAACATGATACTCAATTTGAAATTATTTTCACCACCTCGGAAAGAAAAAGAAATCCTCAACCAATAACAGTAATGTCAATTTCCTCCCATCAGAACCCACCCTACCTCTAAGAACTTCAGCAATCACTAAATCACTTTGTTTTCATGGATTTGTCTATTCTAGTCATTTTATATAAATGGAATTAAAAAATTTGTGGTTTTAGTGAGTGGTTTCATCTTACCATAATGAATCCCAGGTCCATCTGTGTTGTAGCATGTATCAGTATTTCATTCTTTTTCATTGTTCATTAAAATTAATTTGTATAAATATATCACATCATGCATCAGTTGCTGGATATTTGGGCTGTTTCCATTCATACACTATTATGAACAACACTGTTATGTACATTGATGTACACATTTTTATGTGAACCATACGTTTCATTTCTCTTGGATATATATCTAGGAATGAAATAAAGATGTTATATAGAAATTTTATGATTAACTTTTGCAGAATTACCAGACTCTTGTCCCAAGTGCCTGTACCATTTTATATTCCCACCAGCAGTGTATAAGAGTTCAGTCTTTCCCCACTAAGTATGATATTAATTGGGGAGGGAGGTTGTAGATGCCTTATGTCCAAATGTGGACCTTCAACTTCATTCTATTGCTAGTTTGTTGAGTACTTTTATCACATAAGCATATTTAGTTTTTTGTGCGGCTTTTTCTGTATATCTTGAGATATTCTTATGTTATTTTACCCTTATTATATTAATATGGCATATTATTATATAGATTTTCAGAAATTAAAACAACCTTGAATTTTTTAGATAAATTCTATTGTGTCATAGCATGTAATTCTTTTTGTGTATGACTGGACTTGGTCTACTAGCATTTTTTGAGAATTTTTACAATGTATAGTCACAAGGAATATTGGTTTGCATTTTTCTTTGTTGTCTTTGTTTTGTTTGTGTATCAGGGTAATTATAGCTTTATAGATGAGTTGGAAAGTGTTTCTTCCTCTTCTAGTTTTCGTAAAACAATATGAATAATTGATATTAATTCTTTAAAATTTGATAGTGTTGACCAGTGTAGAATTTGTTCTTGGGATTTTCTTCGAGGGAAGTATTTTTATTAGTAATTCAATTCCTTTACTTGTTACAGGTCTACTCAGATTTTCTACTTGTTCTGAAATCAGTTTCAGTAGTTTCTATTTTTCTAGGGATTTCTCAATTTCATCTGGGTTATCTAATTTGTTGGCATCCAACTGCTTATAATATTCCCTCATTCTTTAATTCTTTTTTGAACAGTTGCTAATAATAATCCCTCCTTCCTGATTTTGGTAATTTGAATATTCTCTCTCTTTTTTTCTGTCAATCTAGCCAAAGATATGCCAATTTAGTTGATTTTTCTAAAGGACCAACATTTTAAAAATTATTTTACTATTATCTATGTTATTTATATTTTAATCTTTATCATTTTCTTTCTTCACCCTGTTTTAACTTTAGTTTGTACTTCATTTTCTAGTGTACTGAAGTGGAATAATAGGTTGCTAATTTGATATTTTTCTTTTAAAAAATAATAGATATTTTCAGCTATAAAGTTCCCTTTATGCACAGGTTTAGCTGCATCCTGTACATTTAGGTGTGTTGTGGCTTTGTTTTTATTCATCTCACCACCTTGCAATAATGATCATGCACCAATCATTCCCCCTGCCCAGGCAGTGTCAATGATAGCCAGATAAAAGAAAGGTTTAAATAAAATGCAGAATCTCAAAACATTATACCAAACAATGTTCATTTTTCTATAAAAAAATTCATTTGGCACACAAGAGACCAAGGTGACCTCAAACTGAATGAAATAATAATCATAAGCAATAGAAAGCAGTAGATGTCAATATTGAGAAAACAGAGACATTAGAATTATCTGGCAAAGATTTTAAAGCAGTAATCACAAAATACAAAATCAAAACCTTCCCATATGGGGGAAAATGAAGATAAATTGTCACTAAAAGAAGAGCTAACATATTCTAAATAAAAAAATAACATGATAACAGAAAGAATTTGGGAAAGTTAGGAAGAAAAAAGATCACAATAAACCAGCATATGAATTAGGAAAATATATTATAAAAGGGGGAAGTTAAAGGGGTGTACCAAGATAAAGTTTGTAACCTTCATTTGAACTCATAAAATGACAATAACAGTATACAGTAATAAAGTATGTATATGCAATATAATATCTAGAGAAAATACTAAAAAATTAAAAACTTAAATGTAAGACCTGAAACCATAAAATTCTAGAAGATAATATAGGAAAAAATTCTTCTGGACAACAGCCTAGGGAAAGAACTTATGAATAAGACCCCAAAGGCATATATGGCAACAACAAAAACAAATAAAAAGGACTTAAGTAAATTAAAAAGTTGCTGCACAGGTCCAGTGCAGTGCCTCACGCCTGTAATCCTAGCATTCTGGGAAGCAAAGGTGGGAGGATGGTTTGAGGTTAGGAGTTCGAGACCAGTCTGAGCAAGAGTGAGACCCCGTCTCTACTAAAAATAAAAAAAATTAGCTGGCATGGTAGCATGCGCCTATAGTCCCAGCTACTCAGGAGGCTGAGGCAGGAGGATCCTTTGAGCCCAGGAGTTTGAGGTTGCTGTGACCTAGGCTGATGCCACGGCACTCACTCTAGCCCTGGTGTCAGAGAAAGACTCTGTCTCAAAAAAAAAAAAAGTTTCTGCACAGCAAGGTAAATAATCAAGAGTGTAAACAGACAAGCTACAGAATAGGAGAAAATATTCACAAACTGTATATCTGACAACGGCCTAATATCCAGTATTTACAAAGAAGTCAAACAAATCAGCAAGAAAAATAAATAACCCTATTAAAAAGTGGTAAAAAGGCATGAGCAGATTTTTTTCAATAGCAGATAGATAAACGGCCAAAAAAACATATGTGGAAAAAATACTCAACATCACTAATCATCAGGGAAATGCTAATCACCTGATCAGTCTCAGAATGGTTATTACTAAAAAATAAAACAGAAAAAAAATGTTGTGGTGAAAGAAAAACAATTACAGAGTGTTGGTGGGACTCCAGGTTATTAGGTTATTAAGTATGGAATGTATGATTTCCTTAAGTACTTAGTTTGACAGTTGATACCTGTGACATTTCATTTTGACACTTCTTGCTTTTTTTATTATTATTATGAAGATACATCCTCATTCTTTCAAATGCACATTTTGGCTTGTGATTGTCTTTCAGGTTTTTTTTTTTTTTTAAGAGCAATTTTTGTGAAACCGTTGATAAGTAAAAAAAATCACGTTATTTTTTAATATGAGTTTCATCGTGGAACCAATGCAGCACAGACAGCTTGAAATACCAATGAAGTGTTTGGGAAGGATGTGGGCAATGAATGCACAGTACAATGGTTTAAGAAGTTTCATTCTGGTGATTTTAATTTTGAAAATGAGCCATGTGGGTGACCTGAGGACAAGGTGGATAATGATGAGCTGAAAGCTGTAGTCAAAGTGAATCCATCGCAACCTAAGTGTGAAGTAGCAGCAAGGTTTTGAATTACTATTTCAATATTGGACCATTTGAAACAAATGGGCAAAGTAAAGAAGCTGGATAGATGGGCACAGCATGAATTAAATGAGCATCAGTAGAGAAATCATCTTGAAGCTTGCCTTTCTTTGCTGTCATGACATAAAGGTGAACCATTTCTACACCGTACTGTTACAGATGATGAAAAATGGATTCTTTTTGACAATCTCAAGCATTCAGCACAATGGTTGGATAAAGACGAAGTGCCGAAATACAGTCCAAAACTGAATATTCATCAAAAGAATTATAATCTTATTTTTAAATGTGCAGGTAATTTTTATTTACATTGTGTATTGTATTTTAAGACTTTCATTAATTTTCCTAATGGATATGTGTGTTTACATGTGTATTTAAGGATTTGAAAGTGAAAATATGTAACCACCTCAGTTTTGCCTTTTAAATTAATTTTTATTGTGTTTGTGTTAATATTGTTTTATTTTACTTAAAGAATGAGAATTTCATGGAATCAAATATCAATATGTTTCCTTGCATTTTTTACTTTGATGTCATGCAGTATGTGTATTTTTCTACCTCCAAAAAAAAATATATGTATATATGTGTGTGTATGTATACAAACACATATATGTGATTATTATTATAAGGTTTAAAATCTAAATCCACATAGCATTTATTTTGGTGTTTTTTACGCTATACACATCCAACATTAGATTTTTCTCAAAACCTTCTTTTGGAAAATATTTTTACGTACCTGTTTTGGATACATCTTTCATCATATAAATAGAGCTTTTTAAATTTCTTTTTCTTATATAACATTATTGTAACTCTTGGAATAAAGGCTGCTTAAAAAATAAGATTAAATATCTTTACAAATGAGGCAATAATATACACTGGGGGAAAGAATCCCTATTCAATAAATGGTGCTGGGAAAACTGGGTAGCCACATGTAGAAGACTGAAAGAGGATCCATATCTCTCAACACTCACAAAAATTAATTCAAGATGGATAAAAGACTTAAAATGTAAGGCATAAAACCATAAAAACCATAGAAGACAATGTTGAAAAAACTCTTCTAGTTGGGCCTACGCAAAGAATTTATGAAGAAGACCCCCAGAGTAATCACAACAACAGCAAAAATAAGTAAATGGGACCCGATTAAATTAAAAAGCTTCTGTGCAACCAAGGAAACAATGAACAGAGCAAATAGACAACATACAGAATGGGAGAAAATATTTGCATGCTAGACATCCGATAAAGGACTAATAACCAGAATCTACAAAGAAGTCAAACAAATCAGCAAGCAAAAATCAAACCACCCCACTAAAAAGTGGGCAAAAGGCATAAATGGAAGATTTTCAAAAGAAGATAGACTAATGGCCAATAAACATATGAAAAAATGCTCAATGTCACTAATCATCAGAGAATGCAAATCAAAACCATAATGACATATCACCTAACCCCAGTGAGATTGGCTTTTATCAAAAAGTCCCAAAGCCATAGATGCTGGAGTGGATGCAGAGAGAAAGGAACACTTATACCCTGTTGGTTGGACTGCAAACTAGTGCAACCTCTATTGAAAATAGTGTGGAGATTCCACAAAGAACTAAAAGTAGACCTTCCATTTGATCCAGCAATCCTACTACTGGGTATTTACTCAAAGGTAAAAAAAAAAAAAAAGTCATTTCATTAAAAAGTCACTTGTACTTGAATGTTTATTGCAGCACAATTGACCATTGCAAAGAAGTGGAAGCAACCCAAGTGCCCATCAATTCATGACTGGTTTAACAAAATGTGGTACATGTATACCATGGAATACTACTTAGCCATAAAAAATGGATTAATATCTTTTGCAACAATCTGGATGGAACTGGATACCATTCTCCTAAGGGAAGCAATGTAAGAATGGAAAAACAAACACCACATGTACTGACTATTGAATTGAAACTAACTGATCAGTACTCATATGCAGAGGAAAGTAAAACTCAACAGAAATCATGCAAGTGGGAGTGGGGAGAAGGGGATGGTTGAAATCATATCTAACAGGTACAATGTACATTATCTGGGTGATGGGTACACTTAAAACTTTGATTCAAGCAGTACAAAAACAATCCATGTAACCAAAACATTTGTACCCCCATAATATTCTGAAATAGAAAAGTTTAAAAAAGTTTTACAAGGGTAAAAAAAAAACCTAAATATTAAGTAATAACCTCTCTCTATATGTGATTATTCCCCTTTCAAACTTTCCTTCCCCATATCGAATTCTACCAATCTAATCAATATCTTTGAAGGAGAGACACAGAGTAATATTTGGATGCAATAGGAAGACAAAAAAAGTGAAAAACATGTAGGATTTCCAAAAATGTGCCTGTGAATGATTGTGTTTAGGATTCAAATGTGAAGATCTAAAGAAAAAGGTAGAATTTGGTTTGGCTTCACCATTGGTATATTATTTTGTCTCTGCTAAGGAAACTCAAACTTACACATGTAAATTATGTTAAAAATTAGTAAAAAAAAAATACTTGAATTAATTTATCCTCCTTTGAAATAATATGTATAATATACATATTAAAGCAGAATTTTATGTCTATAAATATTAGTTTTTAGTTTTGACTATGTAAAATCATTTATACTTTGTATGCTTGGTTTCACTAGAGATTTTGCCTATTCCATGTTTATATAATACCTCAGCACTAAAGGTAGAATATATCCTCCAAGTAGGGTTCCACAAAGAATTCAGTTAGATTATGAGGAGATGATTCATTTTATAGTCACTTATAATACAACTGAGAGGCTAGAAAACAAAAAAGTGGAACAAAACAAAAAAACCTAAAATAGCAAAGAGAAGTCAATTTATTCCAATTATTCTTCTATTGAATGCACACTTGTTACAAAATACAGTTTTACTGAATTGTATATGTTGTTTTTATACCACAAAACCCCTGATTGTCAGAAAGTTGGTTTTCTTATTACCACTTCATTGGAATGGAAATTGGAATTTAGATCTATTTATACACTGGGACAGAAACATTTTAATCATAAATTGCCTCTCGGGCCTTTACTCATAGTTACTGCCTGCAATGTGGATATAATTTTAATATATTGGTATTTTACTTTCCCGGTACATAGTCTTTAAAAATAACAAAGTAGAATTTAGGTATAGATTCTTAAAATCAAGAACACCAGTAGTAAAAAGAAGTCCACTGAGTGGCAAAAATTAGAAATTTATTTGACCCAACAATGAATATATACAGAAGAATTTCATAAATTAGAAAATCCAAATAGATGAGAAGAACCTTTAATATATTTACTTTAACATTTCCTAAGTAAACATTGTCTTATAGCAGAACATGTTATTAGCAATGCATACTGATGGAAAATGGATTATGATTAATTAAGTTGGGTGATAACACAAAATTACACTGTATTTAATGTCATATATCACAGTAAAATTGTTTGCATTCATGTAACAAACTGGGATTTGACAATATTTTCACTTAAATATTATCTCCAATTTCTCTAATATATTATGTAGATCAAATGTTTATTTCACACAAAAATGTATAGCTGATGTGTACATATCTCTATGAAGAGTACAACTTATCTATAGATTGGATTTCAAATCTATTAGTAAAATTGTTGATTCAAACTTGAAACAAATTTCCCTGATGCCATAGTCTGAATGTGTTTCCACAAAATTCGTATGTTGAAATTTAATCTCCTATGTGATGGTATTAACAGGTGGGACCTTTAGGATGTGATTAGCTCAGGAGAACAGAATTCTCATAAATGGGATTAGTTCCCTTATACAAGGGGCAAGTCAACTTGTTTACCCATTTCATCAGAAGAGGACACAGCAAGAAGTCAGTCATCTACAAAGCAGAGCACAGGCCCTGACCAAACAATGGATCAGCTGGTGCCTTTATTTTAGAATTACTGGCTTGCAGGACTGTGACAAATTTCTGTTGTTCAAAAGCCACCCAGTTTATGGTATTTTGTTACAGCAGCCCCAAAACACAAAGGCATCTGAGAATGAAAATGAAATGGTTTGTTGTGAGCCCATAAAGTTTTACCTTTGTACAAGGAGAGAATACACAAATGTACACCAATGGACACAATTATCATCTTAACTATGTTGTGGGGTAAATTAAAAATACAATGAAATTCATCTTTCCTGAAAGTGTTCTTCTTTAGAATGAATTAGCCCTTTTTTCCCCATTGGATACAGATGTTATTCCCATTACTCTTTTTCCTTCTCTATTCTCATTACCCACTCTCCCTTTCCACTAGACCAATATCCAAAGGGTAACATGCATTTTTTAACTTCACTACAAAATCCATTTACTTACTAATAATCTAGAGAAATAAATGTAGTTTCCTCCAGATATCATGTAACAATTATTTGAGCGTGGATAAGATATAACCCGTGAGACTATTTTCTTGCTCACCAACTGCTTTTCCTTTACGTGGTATAAAGGATATTCACAGAACAGATTGTCTAAAGAAATATTCCTATATTCTTAAAATACTCAGCTATTTTCATATATAGATGAAATAATAATAGGTTAATATAAATTCTTAACTATAAATTCCCTGGATCATTCATTAATTCATTCATTTAGCAAACATTTGGTGAATATAACTATAGCTATAGCATTCTTTTAGTTTCTGATCGTAGAAAGATAAATGTGACATAGTCCATGTGAATGCCAGTTTTTTTTTATTTTAACATAATTTTTAAGTATTTTCTTTTCAAATTTCTTTAAGTCACCAACATAATTATAGGTATGAAATATGTTGGTGTTTCTGGGAACTTAGGATACATTATAGGAAGAGACACATGATGAACAAATTAAAAATTTGTATACATAGGAATGCTATGAATTTCATTGAGAAAACTATTGCAGGTTAATGAAAATAGGATAATTGAAAAATTACTATTCACTTAGTCGCATAGTCATCACATATTTATTAAACACCTAATATACATATATCAGTACCTATGCAAGGTACTGAGATATCACAATGAAGAAAACTGCTGAAGTTCTGTGTCCACACAAAGCTTACAATCCAATGAAAGAAGGGAATAAATAAATAGCCGGTATGCTGTAGTGACAGGGGCTAAAAAGAAAACATAAAACAAGGTGAAGAGGCAGGTGAGAGGGTAACTATGAGGGTCTCACTATGAAGGTAACTTGAGTAAAGATTTCAATGATGTCTGGGAAACTTACATGAAGATAATTTAGAGAAGAATATTTCAGTCAAAGCAATACAAATGCAGAGCCAGTGAGGTAGGAGGAGAGAACATGCCCCCCAAATCCAAAGAACAGAAAAGAGGCCCGTATGACCAATATGAATAGAGTTACAGAAGTAGAGTTCAGAGAGGTAGATGCATATATAGGGATATTAGATTTTTCTTGCTATTGTAGCAAATTACCACAAACTTAGTAGCTCAAACAACACACGCTTATTCTCTCATACTTTTAGAGGCCAAATCTCTAAAATCAAGATGTTGGCAAGGCTGTGTTTTTCTGGAAGCCTCAGGGGAAAATCTTGTTTTCTTGCATTTTCCAAGTTCAAGAGTCTGCCTATATTCCCTGGTTCATGGTCTCTTTTGCACATCACTCTAAACTTTTGCTGCACCCCAACTTCTTGTTTTCATTATCACCTTTCCTTCTGTATAACTCTGACTTCTGTGGAGAACCTTTTATAAGAATCCATGATGAGATTACATCTGGCGCATAAGGTAATCCACAAGAATCACCCCCAAGATCTTTAACTTGATCACATCTGCAAACTACATTTTGACAGTTATGGTAATTTCACTTTTGGCAGACTAGGATATGCAGAGATTTTGAAGGAATGGGGGCATTATTCAGCTCCCATTACATAGGGCTTTGAAGATAACATATTTTTGATTTTTTCAGAGTGCTGTTTATGTAAGGGAATACCACAATGCCAACATAGCATAATGGAAATAAAAAGTTAGGCCTTGCAGATAGTGGGAGGAAGTCAGTTCTAGACAGAGGAAATATTGGGGCAAAGAAACAGAAACGGAAGTAGTATTTCAGGCTGAGGAACAGCAAGGAATTTTGTGAGCTAGTTGTAGAACTATGTAAGTTGAAATTGTAGAGGTAGTAGAAGTCTAGATAGAAGGATTTACGGGTCATTTAAAAAAACCTGAATTTCAATTTCAGTGAGAAAGGAAGGCAATAGAAGATTTTTCCTTGAAATGCGTAAAAAGACAAACCTGGTAATACAAATCTTAAAGATATAGAAATCATATTCTAAGCCATTAACTGGTGAGATCTGCAAAGAAATGAGTACAGTTAGGGAGAAGGAATCTTCTTAGACTGAGCTAGAGAACAGTCAAAATTTAGAAGTCAGGCAAATAAGGAAGGACAAACAAAAGAGAAGAAAAAACAGCCAGGGAGGTAGAAAAGAACTATAACTAAGAGAAATTTTGAAGCAAAATGAAGGAAATTGTTTATGAAGGTGGGAATAACCAGGCGTTTCAAATGTTGCTGATAATTTAAATAAAATACCTAAGAGTTATTGCCACCAGATTAATTCTGGAAGCAGCCACTAGTGACAGAAGTGGATAGGGAGACAAAAATGTATATTCCTTTCTTACCTCTGGACAAATCCTTCTTTTCCCAAATAAAAGCGTACTTGGTGAGTTCCCAATACTGACTTAGCAGTGAAATAAGATAGTTTGCCTCTTCTCCACCCACTTTATCATTATGACTTTCTATTCCACCAACGTATATCCAGATCTTTCTTAAAAAGCAATGGATCTCAGGGAGATGTGTGAAGCACAACGTAAGGATGTAGATAGAGCAAGGAGAAAAACTTCTAGCAATGAAATAATCAGTTGCAACAGATGGAAGGAAGATAAATTGTTTTCCTATCTTCACTAAGGAAAACACTTCTGGGCCCCAGGATTTCCCATCACGTTTGACATGGGTCACTAGGTCTGTATATACTGTAGATACATTCTTACATGTGCTTTATGCAAACGGATCTGTGTGCCTGTTTGTTTGAAACTGATCAGTTCTAGTTTATTGCAAAAATAATGGGTCCTTATTTGTATAAAATAGAATTTAATTTTCCTAAAAATAAACATTTCTCTAAGGAATAAAGCCTCTTAAACTCTGCTGTGGTCCATTTCTTTCTTTCTTTCTTTTTTTTTTTTCAGATTGTTCATTGTAGTGCACATAAATGCAACTGATTTTTGCATGTTGATTTTATATCCTGCAACTTTACTGAGTTTGTTTATTAGTTCTAACAGTTTTTTGGTGACATCTTTAGAATTTTCTCTATATAAGATCATGTCATCTGAAAACTGAGACAGTTTTCTTCTCATTTGCAATTTGAATGTCTTTATTTCTTTTTCTTTCCTAATTGCTCTGGATAGGACTTTCAGTGCTATGTTGAATGGAAGTGATGAGAGTGAGTAACCTTGATTAGATTCTGGTGGTGAAAGCTTTCAGCTTTTTACCATTGAGTATGATGCTTACTACTGTAGACTTGTCATATGTGGTCTTTGATATTGTTCTGC
>RJWJ010042679.1:0-12924 GCA_004363605.1 Indri indri | reverse complement strand
CCACCAAAAAAAAAAAAAGTGCTAACACTGTAAGAGCAGCCGAGAAGTATCAGTTCTGGTTTTTTGCAGTTGCTACATTTTCCGGTTGAAAATTGCTTCATTTTCTGCAAATGTCCTCCCTGTTCATCTCTCTAGCTGTCTTGCTGTACTGAGAGCCCTGAAACTCCTCATGCCTCCAGAGTGTATAAACCTGTTCAAAACCCATAGCAGAACCATGAAATTATTGGAAATTCTTCCTGGCCTGTCCTTTCTCTGAAAATACCTTCATATTGCTAAATCTCTAACAACCTTCCAGCATGTAACACATGCCCAAGAATTCTCAGTGTTTAGACAGGTCTGAGAACACTCAGGTAATTTCAGAAAAGATTTGGGTTTCCCCAAGAACTAAGGCCTCTTAGCATGAGCATCGCACTGGATGCAGAATTCTGTTTTATAAAGTTCTGGAGAACCATGCTCAGTTCCTTCTGAGCACAGAATCGCTGTTCTGAGGACAAGACCAAAGCCAAGGCTTTCAAAGCCTTATGTTGGACCCCTGATCACTTCCCTACACTCTGAGAAAGGGAGGAAGGGAAGGAAGGACTGTAGTGTTGTTGCTGTTGTTGTTGTTGTTGGATGACAAGCATTTTCTTCCAGAAGGCATGGGCTTACAGCTCAGGTTTAATAACACAGAATTAGGAAACTTCACTTGTTGGGTGAATGGTTTGTTGAGACTCTTTGAGTTCCAATTGAGAAAAACCTCAATACAAGCAAACTTAAGCAAAAGGAAACCTATTGTCTCAATAAAATGAAAATGTTTAGGGTTTGGCTGGATACATAATTCAGGCAAATGATGGAATTTATCAATCTCTCTCTTGCTAAATATTTATCTAATTTCCCCTATGTTGGCTTTATTCTTAGCAGACTCTCAAATTAGAATCCCAAAGAACCCAGGCATTCATCAAATTAGATTAAGGAAAGAGAGCGTCTCTCCTTTTTTTAAAAAAGAATTTCTCCACCCAGCTTTATTAAGGTATAACTGATAAATAAAAATTGTATATATTTATAGTGTACATGATGTTTTGATATATATATATACACACACACACACACATACACTGTAGAATGATTAAATCAAGCCAATTAACATATCCATCACTTCACATACTTACCATTTTTTTGTGATAACAACATTAAAGGTCTACTGTTTTAGCAACTTTCACGTATACAATACATTATCATCAACTATGGTCATATGCTATACAATAGATCTCCAGAACTTTTTGATCCTGTCCAACTAAAATTTTGTATACTTTGACCAACATCTCCCCATCCCTCAGACTCCCAATCCCTGGCAACTCTGCTTCTATGAGTTTGACTCTTTTAGATGCCACACATAAGTTATATTATACAGTATTTGGCTTTCTGTGTCTGGCTTATTTCGCTTAGCACCATATCCTCCAGATTCATCCCTGTTGTTGCAAATGACAGGATTTCCTTCTTTTATAAGGCTGAATACTATTCCACTACATATGGAAAATACCACATTTTATTTCTCCATTCATCCACCAATGGACGCTTAGGTTGATTGCATATCTTGGCTATGGTGAATAATGTGCAATGAACATGGGGGTGTAGCTATCTCTTTGATACACTCATTTCATTTCCTTTGGGTAGATACCCAAAAGTGGGATTGCTGCATCGAATGGTAGTTCTATCTTTAATTTGTTGTGGAAACTCCATACTGTTTTCCACAATGGCTATGCTAATTTACATTTCCACCAACAGTGTGCCAGGGTTCCCTTTTCTCCACATTTTCATCATTACTTGTTTTCTGTTGTCTTTTTGATAATACTCATTCTAACTGGAGTGAAGTAGTATCTCATTTTGCTTTTGATTTGCATTTCCCTGATGATTAGTGATATTGAGCATTTTTTCATATACCCGTTGGCCATTTGTATGTCTTCTTTTGAGAAGTGTCTATTCAGGTCCTTCGCCCATTTTTTAATCAGGACTCGGGTTCTTTGTTTTCTTACTATTGAGTTTTTGAGTTCCTTACATATTTTGGATATTAACCCCTTGTGGGGGCTAAAGCAACTCCATCTTGGATGCTAATCTGTCACATTGACTTCTGATTAACCTGTGTTCCAGGAATGCCTCTAGATTTCTCTTTTATCTACTGTTAATATAAATCTTGCCCTTATGTCAATACAACCTTGACCGTAAATCCCGCCTTTAGGCAGATTCACATAGTATTCTTGTCTTTCTCTGAGGAGTTGACTTCAATTGTCCTACACACTCCTTCCCAAGGCAGATAAGCCCTAGGTCTGGGGGATAATGGCACAGAGGTACCATCTTGTCTTGTCTCACTGCCGCATGAGACAGGGCTCCTGATATTAAGTCCCTATTAAATATTTCTTTTTGAGAAACTGGATATATCAGCCTCTTTCTTTAGCCTCTCAGCTTCTAGAACTTCTGGGGTAGGTTTGCATAAACCTGCCCACTGCAGAACACCCCTTATCAGATGTATGATTTACAAACATTTTCTCCCATCTTATACGTTATCTCTTTACTCTGTTGATTGTTTCCTTTGCTGTGCAGAAACTTTTTAGTTAGATGCAATCCCATTTGTCTATTTTTGCTTTTGTTACCTGTGTTTTTGGGGTCATATCCAAAAAATCAAAATCAAGAAGTATTTTCCTTTTGTTTTTTTCTAATAGTTTTACAGCTTGAGGTCTTATATTTAAGTCTTTTATCCATTTTGAATTGATTCTTGCATATCGTGTGAGATAAATGTTCAATTTCATTCTTATGCATGTGGATATGCAGTTTTCTCAATACCATTTATTGTAGAGATTTCCCCATCCCTATTGTGTGTTCATGGCACTTTTGTCAAAGATAAATTAATGGTAAATATATGGATGGGCTTATTTCTGGGCTCTCTATTCTGTTCCATTGGTCTATGTGTCTGTTTTTATGCCAGGATCATGCTGTTTTGATTACTGTAGCTTTTAGTAGAATTTGAAATCAGGTAGTGTGATACCTCTGGCTTTGTCCTTTTTGCTCAAAATTGCTTTTCTATTGGGTTCTTTTGTGATTCCATATGAATTTTAGAATTGTTTTTCCTATTTCTGTGGAAAATGCCACTGGACTTTTGAAAGGAATTCCATTGAATCTGTAGATTGCTTTGTGTATTATGGACATTTTAACAATATTAATCCTTTCAGTCCATGAATATTCAATACATGAATATGTATCTTCTTCAATTTCTTTCATCAGTGTCTTCCAGTTTTTAGTGTACAGATCTTTCACCTGCTTGGTTAAATTTACTCCTCCCCCCACCCTTTTTTGATGCTGTTGTAAATAGTATCATTTTCTTGATTTCTTTTTCAGATAGTTCATTGTTAGTGTATAGAACACTTCTGATTTTTTTGTATGTTGATTTTGTATCCTACAACTTTATTGCATTTGTTTATTAGTTCTGTTTTTTGGTGGAATCTTTAGGGATTTCTATTAAGAAGATCATGTCATCTATAAACAGAAATAATTTATTTTCTTTTCAATTTGAATGCCTTTCTCTCCTTTAAAAACAGTTCCACATAAGTCTCATATTGATTCCTGTTGGACGGGTCTGAATGATATGTTCTCTTTGAACAAATCAGGTGACTTGGGAGATTAAATAAGCTGATTGACCAGGCTTGTGTCCCATGCCCTCCCCTAGCTACTCCAAAGGAAAAATGAGATAATATTACCAGAAGAAAAAAGAAAGGATGGAGGTCAGGCAAAAACATCAGATGCCCTCCACCCTGGGTGTGTTGTAGTCTTAGACAGCAAAGACTGCTGAGGGCACAGGCAAGGGCTCCTCAAGGGTCAGCAATTCCAAGGCTAATCACATCAATAACCCTTAAGTTCAAAGGGTTCAAAGGGGGAAACAACTTCTAGAAGCACCCACACTTAGGAGTTGAAGCATCACCATTCCTAAATAGCAACCTAAATTCAGGGAAATGTAGAGATTCATGTGAGCAGGTATGTTTCAAAAAGGCTTCATGGAACTTGCACTGATTCTTGAAGAATGGGTAGGATTTGGACTGAAAGATAGGGTGGCAGAGCAACAGGAACAATCCAGACCTGTGTGAATAAAGGCAAGGAGCCTGGCTCAAGCGTGAGGGACTGCAGTGGGGGAGGAAGGCCACAGCTTCCCAGTGAGAGCAGCCTGCAGGAGAGCAGGAAGCATAGTGGGCAGGAGTGTTGAAGGATTAGAGGCTCCAGAGCAGCTTGACATTACTGAGAGCAGTGACTAACTTGCATTCTGTCCTTTTCCTCTTTTGATTGGTCTCTAATATTTTAACAATGTCAATATTTCAATTTTACCTTGGTCTACATATGGGGTTTTTTCTGCATTCCATTCTAATCATTCTGAGGAGCAAAGTTGCAGAGTTTGAGCTGACTCGGCCCATGAGCCACATGCAGGAAAGCATTCCCACCAGCCCCTGGCACACGGTGGTCGAAAGCAATCCCAGGGGCTTGCATACTCTACCCCAGCATGTGACTGCCACAGCCTGAGGTCACCATCCTTTCATTAAGGTGTCAGGGCTGTCAAGAGACAGGTGGGTGTTAACAAAGTCAAGGCATCCTGTTACTAGGAGGTGTAGCAGATTAGTTAGATCACTTGGGAGCAGGGATGAGTATCCATTGTCAACCAGGAGAAAGCAAGGGGCTGGAGGATGGGGGCACAGAGTAGGGAAGGGGTAGAGAAGAAAGAGTGAAAGAAAAGGTTGAGAATAAGGAGCCCTTTCAGAGTTTGGGAAGACAGAAAAGTGGGAGGCTGGACAGAGTGAAAGACACAGGCTTGGAGTCAGAAAGATCTCGTTTGAATCTTTCCTTTACTAGCTATGAGGCAGAACTTAATCTCTTTAAACTGCTGGTCCCCCATCCACAAAACAAGGAGAATAAAACTTGTGTTTTATTGCAAGTAAAAAAGATGAAGGAAGTAAAGTGTCTGGTACTTCAAATCATTGTTCTGCTGCTTCCCTGCTGTGGGTCCTTGGGCAGATTAACCTCTTTAAAATGCAATTTCCTCATCTGTAAAACATAAATGATAAAAGCACCTAGCTCACAGGGTTCTAGTGAGGATTAATAAGATAACGCACATAACAAGCTCAACACAGTGTTTGGCAATAGTCAGCACTCAATAAATGTTGATGATGACATGATGTTGGTGACATTAATTGTATCAGGATGCTTGCAACTGCATGTGATAGAAAACCCAAACAGAAGTGACTTAAGCAGTAAAGGTATGTTACTATTCATATGACAAGAAGTTCTGACCTACCTTCACTCTGAATTTCTTAGCATGTTGGCTAAGAAATTTTTCTAATTTGAGTTGTCCCCTCATGGGTGCAAGATGGCTGCCATTATTCCAAATATTACATCCTCTAACAATCTATAAAAGTTGAAGAAGGAAGGAGGAGATCACTCTTCCTTAAGACAAAGGAAAATTTCTCTGGAAACTACCCTGCAGCAGATTTTCCCTCATATTTCATTAGCCAGAATTGCATACAAATGCTGATGCCTAAACCCACCACTGGCCTCTCAAGAGATGAACAGAATCATTGCTCCGTTAGCATGGAAGAAGGTGGGCATGACTGTTGAGAAGGGAACTAACATCAACGACCTCAATAATGATGATGGCAACTAAGGGCTCTTAGAGGACAGAGTGCTGGGAGGAAAGAGAAAGCCACACCTGGGAGAGAGGTGAAGAGGGCACTTCAGCTGTTTAGTGGAACTCTTCAGAGAAGAGTCTTTGGAGTCACAAAGTTCTAAACCAAATTCTTGGCTCTGTCACTTTCTGCCTACGTGAACCTCTGCAAGTTATTTACCCGCCATGCCTTTATTTCCACAGCTGTAGAAGGCCGCTATCAAAAGGATGTTGAAAATAAAATAAAGCCACATGGAGTAAGTGCTCAATAAATAAGTGAAACTATTATTAGTACTTCTGGCCTAGTCACAAGCACAGAAGCCAGATCTGTTAAACGCCAACAATCATTGAAGCTATTGAGTCCAAACACGTGTCTACATGTACTACTTCAACAGACTCTTTCTTCTCCAGGGTAAGAAAGATTGCTCAGAATGAGGCGAAGAGATAAGAAGTTCAGTGATGGAGCCAAACAGGATTCAAAATCTGCTCCCCCAGCTACCACTTGGGACCTGCGTAACCTTGGGAGGGTTATTGAACCACTTTGTTCCTCAGTCTTCTCATCTGCCAAATGAAATAATAGCTCATTAAGTTATGAAGATTAAACAAACTAACATAGATGCCTGCTGTGCAAACTGTGAATAAAGGTCAGCCATTGTTAGCAGGTTTTCTCTTTTCATCATAAAGATGAAGTTATCCTTCTGTCTCTTGTTCACTTTGCAAATTGTCATGACTAGAGCAGCAGTGAAAACCTGGTTTCAATTCTTGCTTGTCTTAGGGGCCATGTGGCCTCTGAGTATCAGGTACTCCAGTAAAGTGATTGGCCCACTTACCTCTCCAAAGATGAGAGCTCCAAATAAAATGTTTTGAAGAATGAAACTCAACATATGATGTCTCATTATTTATACTTATTATCTCCTACAATTCTGATTTTTATCTTAACTGCTCTTGTCACCGATGCTTTTCTTTGGCTTCCTGCCTGGAACTTTTTCTTATACTATGTCACTACTTACCGTAATCTCCAATATCTCCACTTTCCCTTCTACTAAAACCTTTATGCATCATTACTAATAATCTCTTAAATTTGCCTCAAACTTTTATTATAGGACAGTGATAAATATATATATATATTTTTCTTTTTATTTATTTTAAATTTAATCTGTTTTTCCACAGCCCACAAGGACTGGTATTGAATCAGCATGTGTAAAATGCTAAATATAAGCATATAATAATGCTTATTATAAATGCTAACTATTATTTCAACAAATATTTGCTGAGCTCCTATTGTACGCACAACATCATGCCACAGAGATGACTCAGACAGTTCCTGGCCTCAGAGAGCTGACATATTCCAGTTTGGGAGTTAAGACTTGTGACTAAAGTAAACAAGACACATATAAACACTTCCAAAATAAATATTGAAGTAATAAAGTCCTTTTAGAAAGACTGATGGATTTCAAAGATTTGAAGTGGATATAACCAAAAAAAAAAAAAAAAAAAACTCACTAAAAGCATTCACTTTTAAACAAGGTGAATTTTCTTTAACAACCTTTATATTTTAGTATGACCTCCTAACCAACTGAGCTAACCAGCCACCTTAAACTTTAATATTTTACATATTTGAGATTATATTGCTTTTCTAGAATGGATGGAACCTGTATGACAACTTGCTAAAATTGTATTTATTAATAGATATTTATCAATTCCATTTGTTTATCCTTTTCTGATCCCGCCTGGGGATGAAGCAGTGACTGGGTGTGAGTCACAGGATGTGACTGTGGCTCTAACCTGGGTGTTCAACCCCGGGAGAACATGATGCTAACCAGGGCACTGGAGACACAGTCTTCATTGGATGGAAGGCGAAATTAATTTCCTTTCAGATTTCTGTTTCATTCTGTGTTCTTGGTAAACAACAGAAACCTACTCCGACTATATGAAGAAAAAAATGTATTAGAAGGTTATTAGGGACTCTCAGAATCCACAGGAGGCTACAGGTCAGGCTTAGAAAACAGGCTGGAATCAAGACTGCCACACTGTTGAGGCATCAAGACCACAGCGTGGCGCATTCCTAACATTCTAGGGGCCCGGGGCAAGAGTACAGATGGAGCCCATGGCCTGAGCCCACAACCCACCCTCTTTTTTATCCCAGCCCCAGCCCCATTTCACACCACAAGGGGCCTCAAGCACACTGGTGAGAACACCCAGCCCTCCTGCCCAGGCTCTTTCTCCACACCATTCTGCTTCCAAAACCACCTGTGGCTTGATCTGCTCTCGCAGGCTTGGGGCCCTCTGGGCAGGGACCCTCAGGATCCTGGGTACCCAGAGTACTGTCTAGAGGGAGGATATGGGCTCTGGGTGGGCATCAAAGTGGGGCCCCCTCTAGAGCCCAGGGGTGCTTTTGTTGAGGGCTAGAGGAGACACTGCTTATAGCAAAGGTCTGTCATGCAGGAAGACTCATCTGGGCCACCTGGAACCACACTGCTGGCACGAACCTCTACTGCTAACCTTGCCACACTGGGACACACTCTCTCAAGAGGCCAGGCCCAGGTGACATCATTCAATGGCCACGCCCAAGTCTCCTAACTTCCCCAAGGCTATTCCAGGCAGGAAGAGGGCCCTTCTTGGGCCCTTGGGCTTCCTTCCAGGACCTCAATACAGAGGTAGAAAGGGAATCTGCAAAAGAAAACTAGGGTGCTGTGAACAAGGGGGATTAGTTGGATAACCCCAAAGTAACAAACATTTACAGCCATCTCTTAAGACTATGACTCTTAATAGTTGTGTATTCCGTGTTAGATCTGGAAGTATGACCATTGCCAAACACACCTAAAAACCAAATCTCTCGTCAATACGAATTTTTGGAGGGGGTAAGCCCATCCACAAGATCAGAGGACAAAAAGGCATTTATTTTATTTAATTATTGCTAACATCCATCCACCTTCCTACCCTTTCTCACGTACCTCACGCCAACCTCAAAGGTCTCTACTCTCTTGGAACTCATAAATAAGCAAGAGTAGAGTTGTACCACATAGCAACATTTCAGTCAATGATGAACTGCATATGCCACAGTAGTCCCATTAGTTTGATTGTATATTTTCTGTTTAGATACACAAATGCTTACCATTGCATTACAGTTGCCAATACAGTAACATGCCATATAGGTTTGTAGCCTAGGAGCAATAATCTATACCATACAGCTTAAGTATGTAGAAGGCTATACCATCTAGGTATGTGTAAGTACACTCTACTGTTGACACAAAGATGAAATTGCCTAATGATGCATTTCTCAGAACGTATTTCTATGTGTGACTGTACTAAGAATGGTATCATAGACTATCAGTTTAAAAATCCCTCTGATGGGCACAGGACTCCAAGAGTCCTTTGAATACGGCAAAGAGGAAAAACCCAATTCTAGGATAGAATTGTGCTAGAATGGGACCAGAAATAGACACATCCACTGTGGCACTTTCCGAAAACAATATCCACCCTGGACACAGAGTCAAGACCCAAGTCAGGGAGGGAAACAGCAGAGAAGTGGTTTGAATATCACAGAATCCTCACTGCATTAGTCAGCTCGGGCTGTCATAACCACAGACTGGGTGGCTCAAACAACAGAAAATTTATTTTCTCACAGTTCTGGAGGCTAAAAGTCCAACATCAAGGTGCCAGCTAATCAGTTTCTGATGAGGGCTCTCTTCCTGGCTTGCAGACAGCCACCTTCTCACTATGTCCTCACATGGCCTTTACTGAGTTCATATGTTCAGAGATGGAGAGAGTGAGTGAGTTCTCTGGTGTCTCTTCTTATAAGGACACTAATCCTGTGGAATCAGGGCCCCACACTTATGACCTCATTTAACATCAATTACTTCCTTAGAGGCCTCGTCTCCAAATACGGCCACACTGGGGGTTATGGCTTCAACATATAAATTTAGTGGGGGACACAAATATTCAGTCCATAACACTCACAGTCAGTGACATTAAGTTTTTATGTCAATTTCTCCATTTATTAAAAGAGAGGGGTCTAGGCATTAGTGTGCAAAAAAAAAAAAAAAAATCGCTGAATGAAAGCTTCACACACACATGCACGTACACAAGGAGGAGAAGAAAACCATCCCTTAGAAACATAGAAACCTATGTGTACTGACTTGTCACACTGTCATGACCAGGACATACTGTTAAGCGCTAAAAGCAAGTTACTGAACATTGTGATAAGTATGGCACTGACTATGCAGAAGTAAGGAGAGTTACACATACATCCACGCTTGCAGGTGTCTGAAATGTCTCGGAAGGGACCTATGAACAAACTGATAGAAGTGGTGGCAGGAACTCCAACTGGTGGTTGGAGACTGGGAGCGTAGGGACAGTCTTCACCAATGTATTATCTACTCAAAATTTTAAAAGGAAAAAATAGAGAAATACATTTGCAGTTAAGCCAATAGGAAAGTAAGCTGAATGCTGCAGGGGTTAACAGCTGTGCCTAACCCCTTTCAGAGGACACATGTCTTTTACTCCACCTCCTAAGAGCAAAGTCTTCAGCAGATGGGCTAGTTTTAAAGAAATCATTGGAAAATCCATGAATACTTGAAGCCTGGAATTTGGTTCCAGAATTTGTTTCCTTTGTTTCTCTTGTTTCCTATGTGTTCCTTACGCAGTGGAAGCATAAGAATGAACAACATTATTTTCTAACCATTGGAGAAATAACTAAACATGGGCAAAAGAGATCCTAAGAAACCAAGAGGCAAAATGCCATCACACACTTTTTGGTGCAAAGTTGTTGGAAGAAGCACAAGAAGAAGCACCAAATGTTTTAGTCAACTTGTTGGAAGTTTCTGAAACATGCTCAGAAATGTAGAACAACTCTGTTAAAGAGAAAGGAAATTTAAGTCATGTCAAAGGTGAACAAAGACCATTATGAAAAAGAAATGAAAATCTATATTCCTCCCAAAGGGAGAAAGAAAAAAGGAATTCAAATAATTGCTCTATTGACTGAATACTACTCTGTAATTGCAAAATAAACAATTGCATTTATTTTGTTGACATCCTGAATATATCTAAGTAAATATGTTTGTAAGCAGTAAAAAGTCAAGAAATATGATATCTGCTGTTTGAAAAAACACAGGAATCCTCTGATATTGCTTGAATAATTGTCTTAAAAGATTTATTCCTACCTGTTAGAAATGGGAATTGAGGAATGAAAGCACACTTGGTGCTTTGCTCCAGAAAACGTCATGCTACAATGGTAACAGCCAGGAATGTCCTGATTTCCATCATCACACTTGATCCTGAGGCTCCCCCAGGATCCTTGACTGGCTAACTGTGATTTCTAGCCATTGCCCTGTTAAGCAAGAATGATGGCATTTTGAGTTTGGCATTAGCACACAGCCCCTTTCTCTCAAGACACCTCCCCTGGTGCATCAGCCTTTCATCACTACACAGAAGAAAAATGTAGGTAAAGAGAAAAGTGGCAAACAAAGGTAAAGCAGAGCTAGGAGACCGCTTACTAAAGAGGACCCTCGCCCACCCCGCACCTCCAGAAGGGGCAGCAGCTTCACTGCTGACACTCACGTGTGCAGGCACTTTATAAACTTCATCTGAATGAAGCCTTGCGACTCAGTGAGGTAGGTACTGTCATTCTCGCTAGTTTTCCAATGAGGAAACAGGAAACCCTTGCCCCAAACCACTCAGCTCTGAGGCCGTATAAGTCATCCTGTTGGGTGGGTGGAGGTGGGGCAGCTCAAAATCTCCCACTTGCTCCTCAGCTCGCTTCCATTGGGGTCAACCTAATTTCACACGTGGCCTGTACTCCCTGTGCTCAAGTTAATTTGTAAGATTGTCCTACATTTTTCTTTGGAGAGTGACTCAATTTGAAGGCACTTCATCACCAGGGCACAAACATCTTTTCTAAGTGGGTACTGTTTCTGCTAATTAAGGAAGACTGAACGCTGGAACAACCTGGGAGGGCAGTCTCTGACTCACCCTCTTTGGCTTCATCTGTGAAAACGGACCGTGGGGATTCAAAGAAGAGTGATGATAAAAAGCAGGACTGGGCTCTACCCCCAGCTTGCTGGAAAACATTTGAACATGGCTTCTGTCCGACCCAGAAATAACTTTTCTACAACTGAAATCTGTTTAGACACTCATTAAAAATATCTCTGCTTCTCTCTCTCTCAAAGCGCCTCTAGAGCCACAGCAAATCTCAAAGCTCAGATATTCCAGAACACCTCCTCCCATTGGCAAAAGAGGACCAAAGCTGTCTAATTTTAGGGTCTAACAGTTGGCATGCAATTAGAAGAACTATATTTATTGTGGGCCTCAGAGGAGAATAATTTATTTATGGGTAAATTAGGATCATTGCAATATAAACATGCTCCCACGGATCAGCAATTTGCTATGCTCAACCAGGGTCTGTTAAGAACTCTGCCACTTTTACAATACGGGGCTTTTTGTTTCAAAACAAGCAAAAGATCAGACGGCTCTAGTCCATTTGTTAACATCAGGTCTGAAATGCTACAGCAGGGTTCCAGTCAACACAATCTATATTTTAGCTTTGGAAATGATTTGAGGTATTTGATCATAGGAAACTATAAACAAAAAATTTGTTCTCCTTCCTGAAAAGAAAAGAAATTATACTGGTGCTAAAGTTTACACTGATAGTATTTTGTTTCTGTTTTTGTTTTTTGCTTTGAAAATTTGCTAACCAGAGATTTAGATTGGGATAAATGAGTCTAATTATGCTGGTTTATTTTGTGTCATGGATTAACTAAAATAGAGGAAAGCATCCCTTATATTTAAACACTAAGAAAAGACAAATAAATAAAATTGCCTGTAGTATGTTATCATTGTCCCCCTGAGAACAGGGTTACTATAATATCTTGTCTGCCAATTCAGAATCACCTTTAATTTCTTCTTTAAGAGTTTTCCAATGCAATCAGAGCATGTTCCCACCTCCAACACAGTGGTTTTATAAAAAGATATAAAGCATATAAAAAAACACACAAAAGCATGTGTTGTTCCCAGCTCTTAAAAAACTACATCACAATGTTCTATGTCGGGTAACACATTTTTTGTCTTCAACTTATTTTTGTGTTCTGATGTAGAAAAACAAGTCTAAAACATACAGCTAGGTCTTAGTTTTGTATCTCTGTTATGTCATCTATTTTCCCAGATGACTTAAAATAATCTGTGATAATCTGTGACTACATGCTCTGGCTTATTGCATTTCTGCTCCTTCTTTTCCTGCCTCACGCACTGTTACG
>RJWJ010042678.1:0-12936 GCA_004363605.1 Indri indri | reverse complement strand
TCTTTGCAATTGTGAATTGTGCTGCAGTAAACATTCTAGTGCAGGTGTCTTTTTGATAAAATGACTTTTTTTCATTTGGGTAGATACCCAGTAGAGGAATTGCTGGATCGAATGGTAGGTCTACTTTTAGTTCTTTGAGGAATCTCCATACTGTTTTCCACAGAAGTTGTACTAATTTGCAGTCTCACCAACACTGCATAAGTGTTCCTTTCTCTCTGCATCCACTCTAGCATCTATTGTTTTTAGATTTTTTAATAAAAGCCATTCTCACAAGGGTAAGGTGATATCTCACTGTGGTTTTAATTTGCATTTCCTTGATGATTAGTGACATTGAGCATTTTTTTTTCATATGTTCATTGGCCATTAGTCTATCTTCACTTGAAAAGCTTCTGTTTATGTCTTTTGTCCACTTTTTAATGGGGTAGTTTGTTTTTTCTTGCCAATTTGTTTAAGTTCTTTGTAGATTTTAGATATTAACCCCTTATAGGATAGTTTGCAAATATCCACATGATCTCTAGGGTGTCTTCCAAATCATGGCATCCAGGATTCTACCTTTTTAAAGCAGATTTGGCCTAATCCCTTTAACGTTACCATCAGTTCCTGCCAGACATGGCTAATGCTGTCCCTTGTGTTGACCCCTTTCTGACTCAATTCCTTTGCTCAGGTTTTATTCTTTTCCTGAAATGCTCCCTGACTCACATACTCCGCCAGCTGGTACTGTATCTACTCTTGAAGGTCCAACCTAAATGACTCCTTACTAAATGTCTGCCAACTTAAATATATTCTCCTTATTGTCCAAATTAGGTATGATCTTTATTAAATGACAGAGTAGAAATAACTATAACAGAACACTGAAAAAAATCTTCGTCTTCTCTCTCTTTTTTCTTTCTCTCAAGTTTAAATAGGAACAGTTGACTGGGACAAGTTTCCTTGACTGGGAAGGAAAGAAAGCCAAACTAAAATGGGAAGAAGATATAGTTTTTATGGCCATGAGGAACTGAATGAATTAAATTTACCCTAAGTTATTTGAAAAATTTGTAGATGTTATGACACACCCAATGGCTATTATTTTTGAGTAGCCATTGAGGTGAAATCCCCAAGGACCCAGATCTGGGAGTTGGAAGGAATTTGAAGGCGCATAGCCTTCTTCCTTATGGCAAAGAAGTTATAGTTATTTCCTTCTCATAGCAGAGGCAAAAGCTATGCCCTTTGTAAAGGGAAAAGTAAAGACTCCAACTTTGGTAATACATGGAGCCAGTTAAAATTGGTTCCCCATAAGAAGATATGATGATGGATTGAAATAGTGCTTTCACATTTGCAAGGTGCTTTTATATACAATGTATCATCTGATAATCACAAGGAGGGAAGGCAGACATTACATTTACAGATAAGGAAACTCAAGGTCAGTGAGGCTAAGTAACTTATTCTTTATCACCAAGATCTTTAACATTCTAATCCAATGGGCTCCCCACCATATCAAAAACTATTCGTCAGTAATTTACTATGAATTTTTAGAAAACAATGGTGCCAAGCAATACATTTTGTTCCTTTTATGATAGTGACAAATCACAAGGAGAAAATAAACTGAGAAATACAGTAGGGTTAACAGTATTCCTACTAAGTAAACAAACACTGTCATTTGGGGATTACCTCCAAGGTAACAGACAAACAAACAACTCATATCTCATTTCACAGATGAGATATTGAAAAAGAGTCAGTCAAAAAAAAAAAAATGTGAAGGAGCAGTCATAAAGGAAAAGAAAACAAATAGAGCAGGCTATCAACTTATGGCCTAGCTCTGGCCTTGTTGGTAAAGGCTTTAGTTGAGAAGTTGAGTGCTACCATGATGAAAGGAGAATTAAGATGATGCCAAGATCATTCAATTTTGCAAGTAGGAAATATAATTGGAAGCAAAGCAGGTGAATAAGGAGATGAAGTCAACTGTTTTGAGAAATTTGCACCAAAAGAATAAGAAATGCATTTATTGGTAGAGTGGGAAACATTGTAAAGTAGAAAAAAATCAGTAAAACTGAGTTGTGTGCATTTAAGGCAGAGAACTAAGAATGAATAGAGATATATTGAAAAGGCAAAAGGAGATCAATATTGGAGGACTGAAGATGTGGAGTATTTAAAAGATAGAAAAAAGAGCACATAGGTGGTGAGATTGGACATGGGGAAGAGGGGCAAGGAGGAAGGAGAAGGAGGAAAGGAAAGACTAGGTTGGTCTTGTTGGAGCTCCTTTATCAATCCTAGAACAAGGTTTAGCTTCTACCAGTATTCGTTTTAGGAAGGATAGTATGAAGAGGAGAAAAGGAAAGGTGAAAATGCTGTCAAGGGCTCTAGATTATATGACAGAAGGGTGTGAGATGAAGCCAAGAATATTGTGGGATAGGATTTATAAGTTTGAAGAAAATGAGAAACTTTTTTTTTTTGAAAGACAGGGTCTCGCTCTGTTGACTGGGCTAGAGTGCAGTGGTGTCATCATAGCGTACTGCAGCCTCAAACTCCTAGGCTCAAGCAATCCTCCTGGTTCAGCCTCCCGAGAGTCTGGGACTACTTTTTAACTTCTTGTAGAGGCAGGGTCTTGCTGTGTTGTTCAGGCTGGTCTCCAATTTCTGGCCTCAAGCAATCCTCCTGCCTCTGCCTCCCAATGTGCTGGGATTACAGGCATGACCCACCACACCTGGCTCAGAAACTCTTGTCATATCCATTAGGAAAAGTATATGAGGTATGCAGAAAGAGTTAGATACAAGTAGTTCTTAGCACAGGACTCAGTTGATATTAGAAAGCATGGCTTTGATGGTTTTATGATTATCTTCAAAAGTATCTGTGGGCCCAGGAATATAAACAGAAATTAGACAGTGGCTATTATGCAGATTGGAGGCTTAGAACATAGTTTCTTGATATAACTAACCTTAGAATGAGCTTCCAAGAAAGATTGATGGATCTCCATACCCTAAAATCCCCAAGAATAGAATGAACAATGAAGTCCCTTTGAGTACTGTGATTCCATGAATAATAATTTTGATCATCATACATCTGGTTTCTCTCTTCTAAATAAATAAAGAGTAGAGATTACTTCTTCTAATCATGGTGCATCTTCCAAATTCTCATCTCTGCATACAGTAAGTGTTTAATATGTGCTTGCTAACTAATTTTAAATGCAAATATGCTTTGGAGAGATTGAAATACCTTTAGTGAGACTTATGATTTGTCTGCTTAAAGATGCCCTTTAATCATTAGTATATTTCCTTGAGTAGTCTATTAAATTAAATTCACGTACTTTTTGTCTCTAAAGCCAACTTGTATTTCAACTTCCAGTAAGATTTAGTGTGTGCAATTCACTATATCTTTTTTAAAGCTTGTCATACAAAATACATAAGATGCCTCATTGGTCTCTGAGAAGTTACCCTTGAATTGGGAGAGGTTTTGACATATAGCAAAATATTCTTTTAAGTTTTCAGACTATTAATCTTTTCCTATTCATTCCTCTTAAGAAATGATTACTTAAACTGTAAATTTATTATCATTTAGGGTTTCATAAAAATACTGAAAAAGTAGAATGTAAGGTTTATCTGCTATTAAACTCAGCTGGTGAAGTCTTCTCTTTATAATTTTGAAATTTTCCACAGTTCTCAGAACTTCAAAATAGATAATATTTTGCAATTCGTCAATCTTCTCTGTATAAGAGAAAAATAAGCTCCACAGTGATCTTGTAGTTTGAAGTTTGCCTTTCTATTAGTGTAGAAAAAAATAGTCTTAATTTCTACTTAGAGACTACAGATAGTAGGAAGTATTTCTTTACTAATTTTCACATATATTACCTTTTATTCTGGCTTTATAAAAGCATAATGGAAAATATTGAAATACAGCAAGTTGGTTGATTCATGTTGGAACTCTTAGATTCCTTGAATAATTATCGAGCTCTTCGGTTATTATCTGTACCAAGTCTGTACCAGTCTTTTGAGTTTCATCCACCCCTATTTTCCATCTAAAGGAGACCTTGGTCCTGTGACTTCAGAAAGGACAAACCCCAAGGTCCCAGCTGTGTTCCCCTTTTATCCCTTAATCTGAGTCATCTCGCTCACCTCCTAAGGCCATATATCTTTTGCTGTTCTCTCTTACATGAAGTGGCCTTTATGCTTCAGAAAATTTAAAGGTCATTTTCCTTTCTTTGAAACCTCACTACATTTTGTTACTTACAGTGTCAGTTTCAGTAAAAGAAAACAGAGAGGTGAATTGTCATTTCACTGGTGATAATCAGAGCTTTGGGGAGTACTTCCAAGAGTTATTTTCAATCCTGAGTCATAATGCCAGTGTCCCAGACTGAGTTCCCTTCCCATTTAAACTTCATAAACTATAGCCCAACAAGGGTATAATATTCCTGATGTGAAATGAATGTTGTTTCATAAGAAACTGCTGCATCATGAAAAATACACTTGAAAAGAAAGAAGGAAGTAAGCTCAATGATCAATCAAAATGAAAATTAGGATAGGGCTAAAAGGTCTTGCTCTTCAAAGCTGAGTTTGCAGAAAGATGTCAGGAACCTAATACCCATTACAGCTTTATAGTGAAACTCTTTCTCAGGTCAATAGGTATTTATTTAAAGTTGGATCTTTTGCAATAAAAAGAAAGCAACAGGTGTTATATTACGAATTCCTTTTTGTTTGCTTTGAGCTTCTGTATTTTTCCCACTGGTGACTGTATGATCTTATAAAAAAAAATCTTTTCTAAATCTACAAAATACCTTTTCCAATCCTCTTAACCCTATAGTTTTTTTTTTTTTTTTGGTAGAATTGCACTCTGATCCATTATTTTGTACTCATATTACATACCTGAATGTTGCCTTCATGAATTTTCTGAAATCAGCAGGTTACTAGTCACCTGAAATGAATACTGACTAGATGGTATGTACTTGCCATGAATTCTGATTGGCTCAAGAGCATGAAGATCATTTGCTGAATTGTTTTGTGCTTTAGTCAATATTGTCCCATGTTCTGTTACAGATCTGATTTCTGAGAGCATTATTTAACAACAACAAACAAAAAAACCCCAACCAAATCTGCACATCAGAATTCTAACTAAGAGCCTTGTTTCCTTCCAACCTCCAATGCAGAACTACAGCTATGAAAATTACATTATTCTTTTTATGACACCTTCTTTTTAATAGTCTCACAAGAAAACCTTCACATAGGTATCTTAATAAGCCTAGTCCGTGTATAACTAAGTGTCTAACAGTAAAGATGACAAAGTCACTAACAATGGAAAAGTGTAAGTTAGAGGTCCAAAGTGCACCCATCTTAATCACTTGTACACTTCTTGGTCAAAATGTTTTATTTTAGAAAAGATAGATAATTTGGAGACTTTAGTGCCTCCACATTTTATTTATCTTTGAGGGAAGGTAGAGCTACAGAATAAAACTTAAGTTGTCACTATCAATCCATTCTGCAGATAGAGAAGGGATAGGGTTGAGACATCCTAAGGCTTGCATCAACTGCCACTGATGAACAAGAGTCAATAACACCTTTATGCAACTGATGGATGCACGAGGATGAACTATGCATACAGAAGGACACATTTACAGACGGAAAGTCAGGCATGGGCGGCAATTGCAAGAAATGCAGACAGCATGACTCCTGTTGAGGAGATGCATTTGCCAAGTTCTCTGACTTCCTAGTTTAGCAACTGAGCTTCCAAACCATCTGGATGCCTGTTATTAGCCTACGCTGATTTTGAACTTTGTCTCATAAGCCAGAAGGTTTTTTATTTAAATATTTCTTTATTTATTTTAAGTAAAAGAGGGGAAAATCCTCCAAATTGTCCATGATTTTTTTCTGGTACAGAAGTTAATAAAACAGCTGAGAAGTGAGACCCAAGAGGTTCTTAGTGTCTCAAATCTCCATTTTCTACATGCTTTGACTAATTTTTCAGATTTTTAAACTTCTTCCTATGTTTCCTTTTCCCTGTGTTGTATATGTTCTCTCTCTGCTCTTCTTTCCCCCTCTGAGTTTCCATCCCCATTCCTCCGGCCTCTCCAATTACCAGCAATGTTGATTGTATTTCTCCTCTTTCTCTTTTTATCTCCCTCACTGTCTTAGCCAAGGCTTTTCAGGTACCTGAGATTTTTTTATTTTTAACTGCTTGCACCTGTTCTATTTATCTGCCTGTCACTGTCTTTGCTTGCCTCATTCTCCACCTGCCCGTGGGCACATCGTTATCTCTTTTCTCTGTCGTAACCAATCATTGCCCATGGAGGTTTTTTTTAAAATCTAAAGTCTAAGACAAAGTTTGAATAGCTTGCCAGGGAGGTCAGTTGAGATCCTATTTGAAAGTAATGCTATGGAAAACCAAACTTTTCCATATCACATTTCTTCCTTGTTGCCCCCACCAGCACCAAAATATAATGGAAAAAAAAAAAAAAACCTCAAACTAAAAAGCTGGCTTTCTAGGTAAAATGGGGATGGGTCATCTGGTTCATCATAGGAAAATCTCAAAACCTAAGGTGATATTTAGCAGTGTCAATAAAGAATTTAATGACTAAATTACAATGTACATTTTGTTTTTAGGTTTTTACTTTTCAGTATTAAGATTTCTGGTAATCACACAGTGAGTCAACAGCTATTTACAGACAGGGCTGACTGTAAGGAAAGTTTTCCAGGATAAATAGTTAACATTTAGTCAAAGAAAGAACCATACAGAGGGAAAGGCAGAACCCATGAGAGGTCAGTACCTAGTAGAAATTGCAAATTGGTAAGTTAATTGGATACAGTTCCCCACATTGGGGCCTGCAGGGAGAAGGGGAACAGGAAAGAGATGGGTCTCCAGAGACAGGCAAGTGTTCTCTGTGCCAGCACAAAAGTGCCAATATTAACCTTGAAACAATGGGAAACTATTGATGGCATTTAACAGAAATGACAGATGGCAGATTTGTGTTGTAGAACACATTTCCACATTTGACGGTGTTAGGCAGGGACCAAATCTGCAGTTGGCAGATATAGGCCAGGAGGGCGATTCCTAGGGGTGGGGAAGAGACTGCAGGAAAATGCAGCTAAATATCACAGAGAGCAGGAACTTGAGGTTTTGAGGCTCACACACCTGTGGAGCTGTACCTTCGTTATAAGAACACCTGTCAATCATGTACATCAACCATGCGGTAACATCCCACACCTCCCACAAACCCTTCCCCAGACCAGCCCAATAAAAGGAACCACCTGGGAGTCCTCAATGTTTTTCTCCACTCATGGAGACTGACCTGTTCCTCTCTGGAACATACTCTCATTTTGTATAGCTCCCTTCTTTTCTGCAATGAAAGCTTTGTATGGAATTGCTTCCTGCCTATGGTCACTCCATCACACCAGCCCTGCTTGTGAATTTTCCTATCTTGGAGCCAAAGAACCAGGACAACGGTCCAGAAAGAGGCCAGACCTGACAACAACAGTGTGGAAAATAAACTGAAGGAATGTCAGACAGGAGGTGGGGAGACCAATTAGGAAGCTCTTGCAGTATTCTAGATATGACATGATAAGAAGCTGACAAAAAGGAGAGAAATAAAAACAGTTCATGAGATGTACATCACTAGCTTAGGAAGAGATTGGATATGGGGAACAAGTAACAGGGACAGTCTTGGGTGACACCACACTTTTGCCTTGTGCAAACAGGGTTGCTACTCACAAAGAAAGAAAATCCAAGAGTAAAAATGAGTATGAATGGGAAACATGATGAATTCAATTTTGTACATATTAAATTCAAGTTTATTTGGGGAATTATAAATGGATGTTTCCCTTCAAAGAGTTAGATATATGGACCTTACACTCAAGGTATAGACCCAGGCTGGATGTATGCTTAAATGAGATCATCCAAGAAGACAGATATAATACGAAGAATCAGTAATTTTCATCTATTTTAAAACCGTTAAAGATTTATTGAGGGTCTACTACAGGTACAAGGAGATGAGGGAGTTTATCTATACAGTAAGACTAGCAAGAGGAAGAAGGAATTATCCTTGTCGATTCACTTATATATTCACTTATGTATTCAATAAATGTTTATTACATAATTAATACTAAGAATCCAGTAAGTTAGGAAGTAAGATTGATAAAGCCTCAATGGTGATTGAAAGTAATTTGTAGCGTAGCTCCCTTGAGATGTAAACATGGTCATGCAGGAGACACAATCCATTGTAAAGCATGCTATAGTAAAGGTATGCACATTGCGATGGTAGCAAGGAAGAAGGAGTGACGTGAGGTTTGGGAGGAAGGCATGTAATCTTAAGCAAAGTGACTGGCATGTATAAAACACAGAGGAATAAAAGCGCTTATCGTATTTCATAGACAGTGAGCAGCCTTGTGATTAGAGCTCAGAGTAGGTATGGGGAGTAGTTGAAAATGAAGCTGGAAATGTAGACTAAGGTCAGATTGTAAGGGGCCTTGTAAGCAACAGCAAGGAGATAAACCTTGTCCTGAAGGCACCAGAGCCAAAGAGCTTTCATTAACAGACTGATAGTATCAAACGTTCACAAACACTGACTTAAAAATAAAATGATCTAAAGTGTATTTTACAGAGGAAGCTCTGGTCACTGCAGGGAGGAAGAACTGGTTATAAAAGAGCCTGGAAATAAGAAATACTTGGGATAATTTAGCATTTATTGTGACAACTATTATTAAGTAACCTGGCTAACAAATCAGTACCTGGAGTAGAGTGCTGCTAAAACAAAAATATAAAATGTGGTATAAGCTCAATGATTAATTGGTGAGCAGACAGAAAGGTTGGTAGCCAGTTAAAAGGCCACTAGACATATGATCTATGACATGAAGCAGCCAAATATTTGGCAAATATGTACCTGTCTTAACCTGTGAGGTAGGCTATATGCTTACTAAGTGAGCAGATTGAAAAAAAAAGTTCAAAATCATTGTGTTTGCTACTATTGGCTGCCTGTGGTAACCAGCTTCAAAGATGGCCCCAATGATCCTCATCTCCTGGTACCTACTACTCAAGTTGTACTAGGTTTGTTGTGTGTGACCAACAGCAAAGGCAGAGGTGATGGCATGTCACTTCCAAGATTAGGTTATAAAAGACTGTGGCTTTGGTCTTGGGAGCTATCTTGTGCACTTACTCTCTTCCACTTTTGTTGGATCACAATTGCCCAAGGAAGCCATGTTGTGAGCATCTCAATGGGAAGGCCCATGTGGTGAGAAACTGAAGACTCCTGCTGAACATCTACAACCAGGTAGATGAACTTGGAAGTAGATTCTCTAGCTCCAGCCAGTTCTTCAGAGATTGTAGCTTCAGCTGACGGTTTGCCTGCAGCCTCACAATAGGCACTGAGGCAGAGCCACACAGCTAAACTGCTCCTGAATTCCTAGCCCCAGAAACTGTGAGGGAATAAATGTTTGTTGTTTTACGCTGCTAAGTTTTGGATCCATTTGTTACTCAAATATACACAACTAACATGGTTACCTTTGGAAAAGATGAGCAAAGGAGAGAATTACCAAGTTTGCAAGTAGAAACAAAAGAAAATCCAGTCCAGAAATCTGGGGCTTTAAAGGGTTACGAAAGTAAACTCCTTTTTGATCCCTAATGGTAAGAGATGGGATTTTAAAAGACTTAGAATGACAAAGGGCCAATAATACCTCTTAGTTGATTAAAGAAACTCAGGGCAAAGATTATATTAAGGGTGGGCCTCAAAGTAGCTAGCATTAACTTGGTTAGAGAAAGGACGTAGGGGTTAGAAAGCAAAAGAAATAAAACATGCTTGAGAACTATTTCCAAAAAGAACATTGAGCACAGTTATTAGGGCATGTTATTGACAACAAGGAAGTAGATCTTAAGCCTACTAAGATGTTGAGGAAAATTAACACCAAAGAAACAAGGAGCCCAGACTAAAAAAATTTCTGGGGAAAAAAATATAATTTTTGAATTTGTATTTAACAGAGAAATTGGCTGAAGAATTTTATGGTTAGAAATTTTTTTCAAACTTTGGGCCACCAAGTGAAGAACATGAACTGAAAATGTTGTGCAGCCTCCAAGGACAGCACATTTCCAAATACCCACTTCGGTTGTGATCCAGGAAGTGGTAAGTGAGTGAAAATTTCTACCCCCAGAGGACAGATCTAGGAGTCACCATCAAAAGGGAGGCAAGAACACAAAATCAGAGGCTCAACAACAATCACCTCTCACCACCAGGTTGGAAGAGGGGGTTTTTACAATAACCAGTGGAATTCTGGAATTGCTTTGGACCAAAGACTTCCGTGTATCTTCCATTCATCCCTTCTCCCAGAAAAGAGTTTATTGAAGTCATTCTATCTCTGTTCCATCACTTCATATTAGGTCTATACTGAGTGAGCAGATTGTGGAAGGAGGGGAAGAGATAGACAATTTATCCTTTTATTTCCTTATTTGCTGGACCAAGAGGAATAATATCTGTACCTCATGGGTAAGAGTATTTATTTTGGGTAACGCTGTGGAATTGGAGGCACTTGCAGTTACTGGGTTTTCTCCCTTAAGGAGAAGGTGATGGTATTCTATGTGAAAAGAAGTATTTGGCTCTCTGGAGGCCAGAAGACTAACTACAGCAGAGAAAATGCTTGTGTTTACCATATCTCATTTCATTTTCTTCTTCCTGAGCACAAATAAGACCACATTTCTGCACCTCCCCTGTGGTTAGGCAGGGACTCATGAGAATGAGTTCTGGCCAATGAATTATGAATGCAAGAGAAGTGTGTTTCTTCTAGTTGAGGCAGTTATGAGCTAGCGCCTTCCCTGTTCTCTCCCTGTTCCCCCACAACAGTGACCTTGGAGGCCATGCTTTTCTGATGGCAGAGCTACAAGTTGGAGAAGAATGATACACGTAGGACTGTAATGTGAAGGAGGGATACATTTTTATTGTGTTAAGCAATATTTGTTACCATTGTATTATTGAGATTTCAGGGACTACCTGACATCTAGGATTGATTATCCTGGTTGATTTAGGTTGTTTTCCCTTCACTTTTCCATGCCATATAACAGTAAAAATATCTACTAAATAAATAATGTTGTTTGGATCAGCATCCTCAAAGTTTGGAAAACATTCATCAGATAAAATATAGTTTTACAATGTTTCATTTATAGAAGAATTTTTGGATGATGTGTGAATTCATCTATGTGCTATCACAAGATTATGAATCAGAAATTTGTAAAATCTAAATACTGAGTTTTATACCGCACCTCCAAATAATATCTCTGATATAGAACCTTTAATGAAAACATATTTTGCAGTCAAGAAAAACTGCTTAAATATAGAACTTTCTGTTTAAACAATTGCATGAAATGGCTTCTCTGTCATTGCATACATAAAAGTCTTCAAACTCTTTAAATTCATCCAGCAGGTCAAATTTCTGCTTTCCTTCTCAGCTTTTCATATGTAAGGGCAATAAAATGGAAAACAGCTATATGTACGTGATTAGTCTAAAGCCAAATATGAATTTCCCCTATAATCATTCTCTAACTGGATGACTTTCTATTCTGATTATGTCTTCATTGTCCCTTCTGCTCTGCAAATATGAGAAGATTCATCTCATCTAAAAGCCTAACTACAAGCAAACCAGATAAAGGTAAACCACAACAGGAAACTTCTTTATTTCTTAATTTTAATGATAAAATCACATGAAAAATTTCACTACAAATACTCCCAAATATTATATAGATAATTTATTTCATTCTAAGCTACCATATTTCACTGAAAATGACATAGTTATCTCTCTTTATATAGTGCTTAATTTGTTTCCATATGCACATAGAAGTAAGCATACCTAAAAGAGTAGTACCAAGGCAACGAACAGTGCTTTCTCAAGCTTGCGTCTGGAAAAATTGTAAATTTTGGCTATCAAGGTAGGGAAGGGAATAGAATGTCCACAGGGTAAGACAGTCTTGATAATAATCAATTGTGGGTGGATATAGCCTAAACCCTTCAGATCAGGCATAATGCTGCAAATTAGAGAACTACAAATTTAAACACGTTTACTAGTTTGTATACTTTTCTGATTTCCTTCATTTTTATGAGCAAAACAATACTTTCAATTATCAACATAGCTGATATTTTGTAAGCCTTGAGTTGATAAGGGTTCTTGTAGTTGAGTTACCAAAAAAAGTTGTCCAGATGCTTACTTTCATTAACATCATCTATTTTGTTCTGTTTCCTATGTCGTTACAATAATCTTAACATGTATTTGAAAACAATCGAAACTCTTTCATCCTTCAGGATGTTTTGACTCCCTTTCTCTTGCTATTTTCCCTTCTTGCCAATAAAACCGTAGCATTTTTCTAAATGAGAGGAGCACAGTGATATCAAACACTGACAATTCATTTCTTAAAGGGCATTCAATTTTCACACTAAATGAGTTGTTCAGAGGATGAGAGAACAGTTCAAGTTATGTGGTAAATAGAACTGAAGAAAGTGACAGAAATTCATAGGGAGAGAAGAAGAGATTAAAAAAAGGGAAAAGAGAAGAATGAATAGCTTATAAACAGAGAAAATAAATGCTAACTACATTCTTGGTGATTTTCTGTTTCAAGGAAACATCAACAACCACAATTATAGTTTTTATTGTACCTCATACCACGTTCTTAGAAGAGGTTTTTTTTTTTTAAAAAAAGATTTAAGTAATTAGATAAATATTAGTATTCGATAAATAGTGTGTAATTTTGTACTAAAGACAAAGCTTGATAATGCAGATGAAGCTTGGTAGTGGATACTTCATTAGCATTATATCTAGCTGGTAACTTCCAAAAGGACAAGTAAGTCTTCTTGATTGAATTCTCTTTCCATGTTCTCTTTGTCTGTCAGTAATTCAGAAGTATTCTATCAAGAAACTAAATGCTTTGAGCTGTCTCCTCTCAAATGCTAAAGGTAAAGTGTTTGTGTGCTAGACTTTCTTGGTGCAGCCTGGTATATTTTTATTG
>RJWJ010042677.1:0-12947 GCA_004363605.1 Indri indri | reverse complement strand
TGGCGTCAGCCTGGCTCACAGCAACCTCAAACTCCTGGGCTCGAGCAATCCTACTGTCTCAGCCTCCCGAGTAGCTGGGACTACAGGCATGCGCCACCATGCCCGGCTAATTTTTTCTATATATATTTTTAGCTGTCCAATTAATTTCTTTCTATTTTTGGTAGAGACGGGGTCTCGCTCTTGCTCAGGCTGGTCTCGGACTCCTGAACTCAGGACAATCCGCCCGCCTCGGCCTCCCAGAGTGCTAGGATTACAGGCGTGAGCCACCGCGCCCGGCCAGGGGCCTTGCCTTCTGCCTTGAGCTCTCTCAAAAACGAACCAAACTATTGCCTTCTTTCCTAATCTCTCTCCTGATGAGCCAATGACAAGATCCTGGTGAGCAGGGTGTTGATTCTGGTAAACCTCAGAATTTGGAGTCAGAAGACAGTTTTTATTTCTTTCTGTTTGACTTCCTGTGTTATCCTTTCTGAGCAGCAACTCGCTCATCTTTAAAATGGGGAAATGTACTCTATCTCATAGGGTTTTCTGAGAATAAAGTAAGAAAATATATAAAAACACTTTAAAAAGGGAAATGTGATAAGCAGCTTTTTGTTTTGTTTTACCGTCTGTGGGTTTGTTATTGTTTTCTGTTCATAATTATCATACCCAAGTTTTTTTTTTTTTTTTTGAGACAGAGTCTCGCTGTCCTGGGTGGAGTGCAGTGACATCATCATAGCTCACTGCAAACTCAAGCCCCTGGGCTCAAGTGATCCTCCTGCTTCAGCCTCCTGAGTACCTGGGACTATCAGCTAATTTTTCTATTTTTAGTACAGACGGGGTCTTGCTCTTGCTCAGGCTGGTCTCAAACTTCTGAGCTCAAGCAATACCTTCCCGCTTCGGCCTCCCAGAGTCCTAGGATTAGAGCCATGAGCCACCACACCCAGCCTGTGGCAAAGATTTATCCAGCAGTTATTTGTTGAAGGCTTACCACGTGCCAGACTCTTGCTCTTAGGATTTGGCAATGTTCCAGTGACTGGGAGACCTGGCAGTTGCCAAGAATGTTCTCTGCAGCCACTGGTTTCGGATGAGGCAGCTCACATGGGATTTGCTGTTTTGGAGGGATAAAAAAAAAATGTGCATCCACACAGACATGGATTTTGTCGCCAGAGGTTTGCTATTATAATTAACTGTAGAATGCAAGCCAATGGAAGTCGGTTGGCAATTACTGAAACATGCCTATTTGGTTTGATAGCTCACAGTCTATAATCAATTTTTCCACTAGGTGACAGCAAAGCCCACAGTATTATCTTAATCATCATTCCTCTTGAACAAATATTGTTGGAGAATCTTCTGAAAGCAGTGTATCTTGCCATTCTGGAGAGAGTAATTCTTGCTAAAACTAGGACACGGCCTTGAGATGCTGTTGTTACTCTCCTGAGATAACTAAACTCCAGTTTGTAAAAGCCAATTTTAGTTTTTGACATTCTAAATCACTAGAATTTGTAGAAACAACTACAATAATATAAAGGGCTAACATTTATTAAACATTTGCTACTTGCCAGGCAATGTAAAAACCAGGAAAGCCCCGGGCAAATCAGGACAAGTTGGTCACCTAGATCATGGTGCCATTTGGTTCCTTTCCAGTTTTTGTCAGAGCACGTAGGCCTCTCCAGAAGACAGAAATAGCATTCAAGATCGTTAAATCAGAAAAAAAGTTAAATGGTCATTAAATCATTTAAATTAAAGTTAAATTTTAATTTCAATTAAATTAAATGATCATTAAATCATTAAAAAAGAACATCATTAAAGATCTGCTGATTGAACAGACATCACCACCATCATCTTAATAATAATAATACTGCAATGGTAAGCCATGTTTAGAGGGAAACTAAGTATCTCTTTCTGAGGAACTTTCTAGCAAATCAAGAAAAACACTAGTGGGATAATTTTAACAGAAGATTTTCTCTGTGGGTGGTGAGAGAGCACTAAGAAACTGGCTCTTCCAATGGGAAAGGAAGTAGAAAATAGAAGCTGGGGTACTTGCTACACTTGAGAGAGTACAGATCTGGGGCTCCTGTCCCCCAGGAGTGTGGAGGGGCTCAGCCCACATTAGGTGTGACAGCAATAGGAAGAAGTGCAAGAGTGAGGTGACTGATTCCTCTTTAGAGGGTTTGGGGCAAGTCTGGAGGGGATGCTGGTCTCCTGCACTGCACAGTTGCTACACCCCCATGTCCTGGCCTGCACCCAGCGGAGTCATCGCCCAGACTGCTCTGACAGGCGGGAGCACCCATAGCTGAGGAGGACACAGGAGAATCAGGGGCAGATGTGGGGTCCCTAGGTTATGGCACTGCTCCGGACAGAGAGTGAGGAGCCGAGATCAGGAGCAGAGTGGGAGACAGAGGTCATCACCGGTAAACTCAAGAGACTTAGGACGCAGGCTGTAGACATGGCTGAGGCACCAGGAGCTTATTCTCACTGGCTGCCGGACAGGTTGCTGTGGGATTCAGCGAGATAATGCCTATAGATGCATAGCTCTGTACGCGGCATATAGTTAAAGCTTACTTCATGTTAGCTAGTTTTGCATTTTGCATTTCTGAAAATTAATCAACTAATTTTCCCTGGTGTAGAAGCAGGGAGATAAAAGTCAAGGACTGTATTTCTTCATTGGGGATAAAAGTTGTGGAAATTGTGTTTGTTCCACCAACAGTTTCTTTGATCCAAGCAAGCAGTATAGAAAGATCGGATTTTGCTTCTACAGTGACTATTGTGGAGAACAAATGATGTCAACCGCACATCTGCCAGGAGGAGACCCTTAATGATCTCTCATAAGCCTCCCAAGGTGTTATCATGACCTGAATTTACCCACACAGGCCAGGAACCCTGATTTTATCCACCCATGGAGAGAAAATGTATCTCTGGGGGTTAGTTCTGTACATTAATCAAACTTACAAAAGTGATATATGAACCAATGTATCTTTTATTTGTGGCTTTAAACTTTTATTGTTTTTATTTTTATTTGTCAATGGTATAATAAAATGAATAAATAAAATAAAAGAGGGCCATGCATAGGCCAATGGTGAGACTGTGTCACTAAACATAGACTGGTAGTTAGCAGTGTCTGCCCCAACCATGGCATCAGTTTATTAATCTTCAATGAGAAATTGCTCTCAGATTGATGGGGTCCTTATGATCCATGCCAAATGCCATGAAAAGTCCAATCAAAATCAGAAACCCATTAATTTATTCATTCAGAAGAAATTACTGCATAGGAACCACAATGCAGAGGTCTATTTGACAAACACACAGTCTTCCTTAAGTGAGAAGTTTAACCATAACTAGGAAGTAGGTTGTTCTGAATGCAGAGCACAGGCACTAAGAAAGTTGACTGTTTAATGGCATCAGGACATCACCCACAGGACTCAAACGAAACACTGGCCAGGTCACTGCCTGTCTTGGACAATGCTGAGATGGATGTTCCTAACATTTGTGTCGGTGACTTCTGTTTTTTTCTATCCTTACCTAACTCGCAAAATCACTGTTTTATGTGTGCATTCTTTGATTAGCCAAGTTAATATATTCATTTCTGTTACAGACAAGTTTTGCAAGTCTACAGGCCAGGTTTTCCTCTTTAAGAAGTTTTTGCGTATCTCTGCTTTGATTCATAGCCTTTTGATTTCACTGTTTCTCCCTGTGCAAGCACCTCAAGTTCTTTGTGACCACCACTGACACCCTTATATACAGACAGCAACTGTGCTATCTCTCCCTTTTTTGACATTCATCTTATTTTGTATAGAATATATAGGCAATTTCACAAAGTCTCTTAAGATCCCTTCTATTCAATATGTTGTTGACTGAAATAACTTAGCCATCACTTAGGACTCTGCACCATTAATTACCTCCATTATTTCTTGCATCTTAATTTCTTACTCCACTCAATCTAGCCTCAGTCTATAAATGTGGTTAAGCCTAGCCTCCCCCCAAAAGCCTGCCCTCAAGACTGCTACTCTCAGGCCACCCCTCTATTCCTCCCTTTCCTTTCATAGTCACAGGACTGGACTGTCATGTGTCATTGCCATCTCCCACTTATTCATGCCCTGCCGTCCGGCTCCCGTAAGTCCCACAATCCACTGGAACTTGCTTCTTGGAGTAGTGCTAACCTTCAGTGACCTCTCCTTACTGGGGGCTGGTGCTGGAACCCAGATGGGGTGACTGCCTGGCTTTGCTAATGTCACTCCCTTGGCCACGGCTGATTGTTCCAGGGAAAGAGACATATGCTCAAGCTGGGCCAATCACACTTCTCTGTCGTGGGATCTGGAGCTTGGATTGGAGAGGCACAGAATTTTCTGGAGCAGAGTTGTATTAGTGGCTGCGCCACTCAGGAAGAGGAGCTGTGACTTTCCAGATGGGCCCCAGAGCTGCCTTGGTTCCTTCCCTTCCCAAGCCTGGGTTGTGCTTCTCTTCTATTGACTCTGTGAGCTGCCCCAGAGTCCCACCTCAGGCATTGGCCTTAAAGTCCCTTTTTTCTGTTTAAGTTAGCAAGAGTCAGCTTTCATCCTTTACAACCAAAAGACTTACCTAATTCATTCCCTAACCCTTTCTGACAACTCAGAAGCATTGGACACTGAAGCATACCCTTCCCTGCTGAAGATCTTTTTCTCTGTGTCTTTGCTGCCTTTGCACTCTAGTGGCTCCTCGTCCCACAGCGTTTTCTCGGGTTCCACAGCCTCTCCTTTTCTTTCCCCATCCCTGAATGGGAAGCTTCTTAAACTTTTATTCACAGGGATCTTTTTTACATTCTCATTTATTCAACTCAACCAAACAAAATTTTGAATGAGCCAGACACCCGACCACCTTAATTCAGAAGATTCCAAATAGACATAGTCAAGCATCAAGACACCCAAGTTGTAGACGTACATTTGTGATTGTCGAGACATATATTTCTGATCCAACTCCAGCTAAGGTCACCTATTGCCATTTCGAATTGGGTATGTTTAAAACAAGAGTCATGATTTTTGCCTTCGAATATGATTCTTTTTCTGTCTTTCCTATCTCGATCAAGAGCAGAACCATCCTCCCAGCATGGGCTTAAATATTAGTCATCTCTTATTTCCTGCTCCCATCTGATCAATGCACAGGCCCCACCAATTCTGACCCTGTCACACATTCACCTCAACAGAACATGCCCGTGGTCACCTCTCCTCAAGCCCCCTTACATTTCATATGCTGTTGAAGGGTTTACTAATCATCCTTCACGCTACTGCTTAAGTCTTCCTAAAACTCAGATCTAATCATGACAGTTCCTAGAAGAAAAGCCTTTAATTCAGTGGTTCTCCACTGGGATGTCCATCAAAATAGCCCAGGAATTTTGAAAAATTACATACTCTTGGGCTGCAAATAAGACTTCCTAAATTAGTTTCCAGGAGTGAAGCATGATCATGTGTACTTTGAGAAAGCCCCCTCGAGGGATTCCATTGCAGACCTGTGGTTAAGAGTAATTGCTTTAATTGAACCTCAATGACTATTAAATAAATCTCAGATTTCTCACTGTGATATTGAAGGCACCAACTTCTGCTTCAAGCCTTGTCTCCCTCTATTTCTTACATATCCAAAAGTCTGGCCAAAAATGATTACAATAGTTATTGTTTCCTGAATGCCTCCCAACATCGAGCCTTTCATTAGTCTGTTCTTGCCACCCAGAATACCCTTTCTTTTCCATTTCTATGTCTTTCAATTATATCTTTTCTTCAAAGTCAAGCTTAAAGTGCATTTAGACAAGAGTGTATTTAAAGTATCTAGAATAGTTCTTTAGTCATAATAAGCCTTCCATAAATACTAGTTAATGTTGTTATTATCATGATGATATATAATACATTCTACCTCCCTGAAGTCCTTAGCACCCCCTAAAGTCAGAACTGGTCTTTCCTTCTTCTGTGTTTCCACTGCACTTTGTTTCATCTCCGTTAGGGGTACTTGTCCGATTCTGTTTTCCTTTTTGCACCTGTCTCATCTCTCTAGTTGAAGTGCAACCTTGTTGGTAAACTCTATCTTGGTCAGGGACTACATCATATTCAAAACACAGTAGATGCTCAACACATTTTTACCCTGTAAATTGAGTTCTAAATGATCTGTGTGAATTGTCAACCCAGCCAGAACCAGATGTTCAAGGGTGTTTCCTACCTGCTTGCCAAGCATATTTTGTTACTGAGCTGAGCAGGGAAACAACCTGACCCAGAGTCCTTTAAATTAAAAGTGCATTTAGGTGGCAAAAGAATTTCCAATTAGAGTTGGAGCAAAGGAGACATTAACATTTGCCCAGTACATACTGTCTGCCAGGACACCGTGGTCTACTTGCCCTTGGAACAGCAGTGTAGCAAGGGGCTGCTTCCGACCTATCTTGTATTCTTTGCTCCCATTGTTTGCTTAATGTAACATTTATGTCTGATATTTTCTTAGCTCGCCCTCAAGTTGTTCCTTAGCATTGCAAAGAGGAAATAGCTCACTAGGGGGCAACGCTGGGCACTCAAATTTTCCACTCTTCAAAACCAGAGGAGTTGTGCAGAACAGAATTTGTGACTGATGTGTTAGCGGTGCTCTTTGAAAAGTATTGTTAAGAGTGAAAATATCTGGATGATTTGCTGTTTTTATCAGCCAGGTTGCTATTTAAATGGTTTTAGAAGGAGCAGGAGTTTCAAAAATTTGGGGCCTTTTCCATATCCACACTCCTGGGAGAGGTGAGGATTTGGGCCCATGGTGTTATATCTCTGTGAATAGTACCAGAAATGTAGGTCTGCTTTTCTGGGATAAGGGACAACAGTAGCTCTCAGAGCACATGCTTCCATGCTGGATGACAGTTAGGGCTATAAGAAGGAGGCCATGTAACTTATTGTTCAAACCGGGACACTCGGAACAACAGAGTAAATTGGGACTATCCCAGGCAAACTGGGACCTTAGCAGTCACAGCATAGATTACCTCTATGCAGGGAATGTAGTTGTTGACAGTTAACTTCTTTTAATCCCAGAGAAAGGGTCAACAGAGACAGTGTGAGTCCTGAGAGCAAGTACAAAGATACTCTGGATGTGCAGGATTCATCCTGAAGTAACTGATCAAAGATAAGGAATGAATTCAATAAATCCCTACACTGCAGCCTAATGTAAGAGCAGCCTTCTCAGTTAAAAGAGTAAGTCATACATTGGTTCTTCTGAATGAAGTTAGGGCTCTCCTATAGATACTGCAATGTGACAGGGGGTGGGCATGCATTCTGTCTGAACACTGAAACTGCTATCTGAACTCAGGAGTCAAATTGACTGCATCCAGTGTTTTCTGGACTGTCCAGCCAAGTGGTCATCCCAGGCCCTCTCCTATGTCCTACCTTATCTTCAAGCCTCACCAAGAGGTGAATTCCTCTATTTAGGATTCTCACCGTCCTCCAAATTCCATTGCTTTCTCCTTCTTTTGAACTGATACAACATTCTCTACAACAGGATTTGAGACTTAAGTTTATACAGCCATGCTGAAAATTATCCCCAGCCCAGCTCAAAGGGATCTCTACACATTTTGATTCCCTGTAGCATTGAGAAGTTATTTAGTCCACTTGGCCATTGGGATATAGAGCCTTGCCTTGTTAGTTGTTCTTCTTCTGTGTGGACCGTTTTGTCTTCCCAAATTGATTGGGAATTTAAGTCATATATTATTGTCCCACCTCCATCCACCTTACTCGATTATCAATGAATACCTATTGATTTTGAAAATCTTATTTTGTATGTTGCACCACCCTGATTTTGTTCTGAATGGAAGGGCTGTTAATATTTACTTTAGCAAAACTTACCTGGACTTTCCTCTCATTTCTGATCATATTACCAAAAAATAAAAATAAAAAAATTAAAACCCTATCCTAATTTGGAATTCACATCACACCTCTTGGACGAATGGGGAGATGGAGTTAATATTCTACTCAAAAGGGTGATGCTAAAAGGCTAAGGTATGCAATGGAAATGGTAGGATGAATAGAAGCTCTAAAATCCATCAGATCAGAGCTGGGATCCTTGCTCTGGTTCTTATTAACTATTGGGTTCTGGAATTCACTTCTCTGAACCTTGGTTTGTTAGTTTGTAAAATATTGATGATAATATCTGTTTTCATAGGGCTATTGTGAAGATTAAATGAGATAGCATATAAGAAAAAGCACTTAGCACAATGCTTAGAACAGTAAATGTTAAATAATTCTCAATCTGAATAAGCCACTGCTATTGTTTTAGAGTATGCCAAGCTGTAATTCTGTAATTCTAGGTATTTTGGTTTCCTAAATAGCCACATTTGAAAGATCACCAAGGAAGATAAGGTCAAACTTGTTAGATGGTAATCTCATGGCATAAGTAATGGGACTCCAAAGACCTGACTAGAGGATGAATTAGGAAACATTTATATTATACAAAATGAACCATTTCTTGGTCAATTTCTCACTTCTTTGACTTAATACAATGGCTTATCTTTAAGTAATCAATCACTGATCTAATTTATTATAAAGTGGAATTAGTCTATTGAGAAAATCAGGACAAAGTGCAAAGTTTTCATGAGAGTAAAATCAGGCAATGAACAATCATGTGTTGCTATGACTAAAAACCAAAACAGACAGGAACAATATCCTACAAATGGAGCATAATGTGATTGGTGACCAGCCTGACTTTAAAGTAAACAGGTTGGTGGCATTTTCTTTTTAAATTGTACTTCTTTCTAAGCACCTCTTGTCTTAAAAACCTGGGGGCATGGGCCGGATGGAACACAACCCTCTAGCCGGGACTCCTCCTTTTTCCATTGAGGAAGCTTTCTAACTTCCATGCACTTCTTTTTATTACCAAAAAGCAGGTGGTGTGTTGGTGTTTATTTTCTCTATTCCGGTCACTGAATAGAGACAGCGATCTGCAACACTTAGGCAGATTTCCCTAATCCTTCCCAATGTGGCTGGTACTATTCCTTCCCAATGTGGCTGGTATTCTCCTTCCCAATGTGGCTGGTATTCTCAACAAGGTTATTAAGTTGTAAGCAAGCTGCTCAAGTCACCATGAAAAGTGCTCCAGGTAGCAGGAATTCCAAGATTCCTCATGCATAACATGTGTCTCAGGTGACCTACTTACCGAAAGTAAGTCTTTCACACACTCCCTTTGAGCTGTGATGAAAGTAGGCTACACAAAAGCTGACAGGTACAGCCTGTCAAATTAAATCCCAAACCAGACCTTGATGTTAAAATCCTGAAACAGAGAGGACTTAGCAGGTTAAATTCGCATGTGAGGATCATGAGTTCTTAGTGTCCAGAGAAAACCCAGACTTTTGTACTTGGCATGGTAATAGTTTTATTTGAAGAGAACACAAGTAAAGTAATTTCCTTGTAGGCTGATGTTTAACCGATACATAATGCTTAGAATGGAAAGAAGCAAATTTTGAAAGGTAGTCTTTTTCTTTTGAGCCTTTGGAAGTACACTTGGGATTTATTAAAATACAAGCTGTAAAGCTTTTTATCATTTATGTTAAATGACAGAAGGAATAAATAACATGTGGGAAAATAAGAGTGTGCTTTCCAGCACTTGCCATAAGTCACTTTTTCTATTGATCTTCAGAGTAGTATTTTCAGAGGACAATGTTTAATGTTAGTGGTGATATTTAAGTCAGAATTAAACCCCAACAGTGAAGCTCAGTTACCTGATTTCAGGCTGATCTCCCTAATCTTTCATTAGCTACGTGAGAACGGATAGAGAGAAATGTATAATACAATACTGTAATGATTAAATCACACACTGACCAACGATCAGAACTGTGAATGGCTCTCACAACCTGCCAGCTCAGGACCTCAGGACCTCAGGACCTCGGGACCTCGAGCAGCCATGAGGCAGAGTGGTTAAGAGCACATGTCCTAGAGTGGCATTTGGACTTGGTTTCCATCTGTGGAAATTTGGGCAAGTTGCTTAGTCTGGTTTAAGCCTCAGTTTTTTCTTTCTTTTCTTTTCCAGTTTTACTGAATTACAATTGACAAATAAAAATTGTATATATTTACAGTGTATAATGTGATGTTTTGATATACATATACATTGTGAATCAAGCTAATGAACATATCCATCCCCTTGCATTATCTTTTTTTTGAGTGTGTGGAAAGAACATTTAAGATCTACCTTCTTGCAAAATTTCAAGTATAAAAAATCCAGTATTGTTAACCATGGTCACCATGCTATACATTATCTCCATAACTTATTCATCTTTCATAACTGAAACTTTCTACTCTTTAACCAACATCTCCCCATTTCCTGCATGCCCCCAGGTCCTGGCAACCACCATTCTACTCTCTGCATCTATGAATTCAGCTTTTTTAGATTCCAATATAAGTGAGATCATACTGTATTTGTCTTTCTGTGCCTGGCTTATTTTACTTAGCATAATGTCTTCCAGGTTCATCTATGTTGTCACAAATGACAGGATTTCCTTCTTTTTAAAGACTAACCAACATTCCATAGTGTGTGTATATATACACACATATATTCTTTATTCATTCATTCATCAATGGAAACTTATGTTGTTTCCATATCTTGGCTACCACGAATAATGTTGCAATGAACACCGGAGTGCAGATGTCTCTTTGACATATTGATTTCATCTCCTTTGGATATATACCCAGCAGTGGGATTGCTGGATCATATGGTAATTCTATTTTTAATTTTTATTTTTAATTTCTTAGTTTCATTGATCTTTTCTATTGGTTTTCTAGTCTCTATATCATTTATTTCTCTGATCTTTGTTACTTCCTTCCTTCTACTGAATTTAGGCTTACTTATATTTTTAATTTCTTGAGGTGTAAAATCAGTTGTTCGTTTGAGATCTTCCTTTTTTCTTAATGTAGGCATTTATTGTTATAAACTTCCTTCTTAGAACTGCTTTTGTTGCATCCCATAAGTTTTGGCATACTGTGTTTTCATTTTTGTTTGTCTCAAGGTATTTTTTAACTTCCTTTTTTATTTTTTCTTTGATCCACTGGTTGTTCAGGTGCATGTTGTTTAATTTTCACGTTAATGAATTTTCCAATTTTCCTCCTGTTATTGATTTCTAGTTTCATACCATTGTGTCAGAAAAGATGCTTGATGTAATTTCAAACTCTTGAATTTGTTAAAACTTAGTTTGTGGTCTAACAAATGATCTATCCTGGAGAATGTCCCATTTGTGCTTATAAAGAATGTTTATTCTGCCGTTGTTGGAAGGAATGTTTTGTATATGTCTGTTAGATCCATTTGGTCTAAGGTGTAGTTCAAGTCCAATGTTTCCTTACTGATTTTATGTTCGGTTATCTATCCATTGTTGAAAGTAGGGTACTGAAGTCCCATGTTATTATTGTATTGCTGTCTATTTCTTCCTTTGTATCTATTATGTGCTATACATATCTAGGTGCTCCAATCTTGGGTGCATATATATTTACAATTGTTATATCCTCTTGATGAATTGACCCCTTTATCATTATATAATGACCTGCTTTGTTTCTTTTTATAGTTTTTGACTTAAAGTCTATTTTGTCTGATATTAGTGTAGCTATCCTTGCTTTCTTTTGCTTTCCATCTGCATGGAATATATTTTTCTATCACTTCACTTCATATCTATTTGTGTCATTAAAGGCAAATGGCGTACTATACTTACATTTCTTTTATCGCTATCTTGTTAACTGGAATTGCTTGCCTTTATTCCCCCCCATATGCTTGACTTTCTTCACATCTGTGGCTAAGTCTTCTAAGACTTTAAAAACCATCTCTTTGTCCAATTTCACACACTTTTCAGATTATTGATCAGTTTCACCATCTCTTTTGTTCCTGGAGATATCCCTTCCTAATGCCTTCTGTCTTCCTGCCCCAGTTTGGACTGGTTGATCTCTAGGCCTGTTGCACAACTGTGATACTGGAACTTCTTGGAATCCCTTCGGAATTTCCCCTCTCTTATGTTGAATTCCTAGTTTCCTGAATCCCACAACTCTTTCTTTCTAAGATAACTCTTTAATTTTGGTGGAGCATTCCTCCAGTGCTTTCTAAGAAAGGGTACATGGGAAGTATATGTTAAGCTTTTATGTGTATTAAAATGTGTTTATTTTGCTCTTTCATTTGACTGATAGTTTGGTTAGGTATAGAATTCTAAGTTGGCTGTGTTTTCCTTCAGAAGTTGGAATACAATGTTCCATTGTCCTCTAGCTTTTGATGTTACTACTGAGTAGTCAGATGCGACTCCAAGTGAATGTGATCCCCTCTCACACTTTTTATTTTTTTCATCTGAGGAAGCATTTAGGCTCTTCCTATTATTTTCAATGTTCTAAAATTTTTACGATGCTGTATCTTGGCTTAGTCATATTTTCACTTGCTATATTGGGCATTCAGTGGATTCTTCAAATCTGGAAGCAAATGCCCTTCAATTCTGAGAAATTCTGTTTTATTATTATTTTGATTTTTTCCCCTTCTCTCTTTTATCTCTTATCTTTCTGAATGAAGATATTGGAACTTCTGGATGGATCCTTTCATTTACTTATTTTTCTATTTTCCTTTTTCTGGTCTTTTTGTTCTATTTCCTGTTCCCTGATTATTCCTTTTTTATGGAAGTCTATTCTTTTTTTTAAACATGGAGTGTTTTTTCTAAAAATCTATTTCAGAATATTTTAGAGGCTTTTTTTAAAGGTTAAACTTCTGCCTCTGCACCATTTTTATTTCCTCCAGGCACTTAGTTTTCAGGTTTTTTTCAATCTGTTAAATCAGTCACGAAGAGTTAAATAAAACAAAATTATTAGTAGTAAAAGTAAGGCCGTCAGTAACAATTACCCTAACAAAGAACCTCTTATGAGAACCAGTGCTGGTCAGCATGTTTCTTAGCTTTATTAACAGAATAGAGAAGTCATTAAGGCAGATGTTAATTATAAGATGGTCAGAAGCTTATTTCTATTTCCATTGAAAACATAAGG
>RJWJ010042676.1:0-12938 GCA_004363605.1 Indri indri | reverse complement strand
TCAAGATGAGCCTGGGTGCCACTGGCAGAGTCCCCTGTAACCTCCTGTTGCTGAACAAGGACAAGTGGGATGCACAGGGGTCCTTACCCTTGAGCATTCGAGCATTTGGAATGAATCCTTTGCTCAGTTCTAGGCATGAGATGGGCACTTATCCCTTTCCCATAAATCAATGGTTTATGGTTCTAATGCTCAGAGTTGCGCCCGTTGGATAACCATTCCCAGGACTGAGACAAGGAGATGGTTCATAGAGACCAGCATGGCATGAGGCCCCTTTGGGTCCCATGGGTCACCTTCTGCCATCGAAAGGGTACACAAAACTTCATTTCAATGGTCCAGTAGAAGCAGTTTTCCAGAGAATAACCCAGACCAGCAGAGCCCAGGTGAACACCTGTCCTAACTGTTCTCCTTCCAACAAAGACTGCAGGAAGCTCAAGATGCCTGAGAGAGATGCCAGGAGGCGGAGTGACAAGCCAACCACAGCGGAAGTCACCCAGAAACCCAGAAAAACAAATGTGTCCTAATGGAGCTCGGAGGGAGTTGTGGGCAGCCACCAAGGCGAATCATCCTGGCGGATGTGGGGCTGGGCTCTCCATGGCTTCTAGCGAGGGCTGAGAGGCTCACGGTCACCCCTCTGCAGGCACCAGGCTCCTCTCTCCAGGTAGATTCCTGAATTCCCTCTGGCTGGGGAATTTGCTCAATCGTGTGAAGTTTTTTAAAAGGAGGTAGGTGAAGTATTGTTTTGTTTTTCTTCCTGGCAGACAGTTTAAATTCTGTCCTGAATTAAGGGCTCACTTAACTCCTAATTACTTGATTAGAAACTAAAACATTATGTCTTCAAGATTTACTCAAACCGCAGTTTTTGTTCTTTAAAAACAACATCCCTCTATTAGCTTCTTAAGTCACATGCACTGTAGTTGACCTGTAGACCCTTCGTGGTTTCCTGCCACACGTTTCTCAATGGCCGTGGGACGGACTCTCCCAACGAGTGCTCGGCGAGGAGCAGGCGGGCTGGGGGCCTCCATTCCCCTGCGGTGGTCGCTATCCTGGGCCTCCTCTTACTGAGAAGCTGGCTAAGTCCGGTGTAAGAAGCAAGGTGTAGGTGTCCCACGATTTCGCTTGCGTGCGTTTCTGGCGTTGTGTCTAACAACGTACGCCATTTTGCCGTGGCGAGCTGGAGCTGGCTCTCATCCCTAGCCAGTTGTGCACACTTTTGCTTTCTCTTTGAGACAGGGTCTCACTCTTGCCCAGGCTACAGTGCAGTGGTGTCATCATTGCTCACCGCAACCTCTAACTCCTGGGACCAAGCGATCCTCCTGCCACAGCCTTCCAAGTAGCTGGGACTGCAGCACGTGTCACCACGCCGGGCTAATTTTTGAATTTTTTTGTAGAGACGGTGTTACCAAAAACTCGGCACTTGTCCACGAGGCTGAAGAAGAACGAGGACAAGCGCTTTGAGGAGGAAGGAAAGAGAGTTTACTTTGCTGGCAAAAGAGGAAAAATGACAGACCTTCTTGTCTCAAAATCCAAATTTTTCCTGAACATTCACAGAAATACAGAGCTTTTAAAGGATGGGTTCTCAGCTTCAGGAAATTACTGTTCAACTGCAGTTGATGATTCTGACCATCCCATCTCCTGAAGACAATCTTGTGACCTCCACCCAGGATCTCCCTTTACCAGGTCTGGCTGGGCCATCTCCTGTTGCACAAATAAACAAAAGACTTTCCCTGCCCCTCTCAACCACTGGCTTGAGGTAGGGATGCAGGCTTTAGACACAGAAAATATTTGTTCTATTCTTCTTCTTTTTTTTTTTCTTTTTGGCCTCACTAAACCATCCAAGACAGAAAATATTTTTGACATTTTTTTTCCAGGCCATTCCCTCTGTGACAAATTCCCCACTCTCAATATTTCCCTTCCATATCTACGGGAGGAGGGTGACTACTCTGTTACAACAGGGTCTTGTGATATTGCTCAGGCTGGTCTCGAACTCCTGGCCTCAAGCTGTCCTCCCGCCTTGGCCTCCCAAAGTGCTGGGATGGCAGGTGTGAGCCACCAAGCCTGGCCCGAATTTTCTCCTAACGCCACATTGACCGATATCATGTTGGTAGCTTGGAATCAGCCATAAGTATTTACACCATAAAAATTGGCAAAAACTACAAACATCAAAAAGAGTTACCTGTGCAGAGTGGAGCTGGAGAGCAAGGGTATCTGAGTGAATTTTTTTTTCTTTTTGAAATTTTTATGTGCATAACAACTAGTTTTTCAAAGGAGAACTTTCTTTCTTTGTTTTTTAAGAACAAAGGAAAGACTTCCTGCAGTGTTTATTAATCCCACACCATCAGCTGGAAACTGCCTGGGGCCAAGCTGTCTGGTTAAGGAAGAGATCAGAGCCTAGAGAGGTGTCCTGGCAGGGGTCCCAGTGGGGCAGCATGCTGCGACTGGAGCTGGGGGCTGGGCACGGGGAGGGCCCCGAGGACATGCGCAGTGCCGCAGGCAGTCCTTTGAGAACCGCATTCTGGTGCCAAGTCTGAGAGGAGAGCTAAAGTAATGCCAGGTACCTGGCCAAGAGTTCAGGCCAAAACTGGCGTTGCCATATCTCAAGAATGGAACAGAAAAATGAGTGTGAAGAGAGGACACCAAAAATGGTGTGGAGCTAGGAAGGATGGAGGGAGGGGGAGAGTTGATACAAGGGGCACGTTTCATAGAATATCTTAAATTTTAGATTATGGGATTGAAGGATGGTTTTCTTTGGCCATTCCTAAGCCCATTTCTCCTGCAGCGTAAGTTAAAAGGGGGCATCAGCTCTGCCCAGGGGAAGGAGTGAAACTAGGGCACCGAGGAAACAAATATAAACCGGTGCCCCCTCGCTGGGGAGCAGGCTCCCACAACCCCCTGGGGAGAGGCTGCAACCTGCAGTAAACAAGTTCCGGGGAATGAAGTAGAGCTCCAGTCAGATTCCAGGAACCTTGTCATATTGCAAAAAGGACTCTTGGGGGTCCTGGTCAGTGTCTAGGGGTGGGCTGGGGGTGCCCGGTAGGGGATTTTGGAGGGGCCTAGAAATTCTGAGCAGACATAATGGAGGCCCAGGTGCAGGATGGGCCACAGCCAGGAAACCCATCCAAGATGCAGCAAGTTGTGGGACCTGGAGTGCAGCCCTGTGGAAGGCTGCCAGGCCCCCACAGATGGGGGAACATGGGGTAGCATGGCCCCCACCTTGGAGGCTGGGTGCCAGGAGAAGGAAACTGTCCAGGAAACTGGACACAAGGTGGCCACACATTTGTCTGGGATGGCAGGGAGGTGGCACAGGCCGGGGGCGGGAGGGTGCTGCTCCCATGGCTACAACCTAGTGACAGTCTGCGCCCTCCAGAGCCCTGAGACACTCCCTAACTCCACCTGACAGTGTGGGCAGCACCCCCTGGAGGTCTTGCCGAGTGAGGCTGCCACTAGTTATGCAGGAATTGAATAACCTAATTTACAAACACCTGGGCATAGCGCTGAGTAGCAGGGCTAATAGGCCACGCCTTGGTCCTTCTACTTTTTAACTTGCTGCTAAAGTCCTTCAATTTTCAGATAAATTAGATGCATAAATCTCTAATCACTGGCACAGGATGTTCCTTATCTCCTTCCATATTGCATAGACTTGACTATGATAAACCACAGTCTTAAAATACTGCTGAACCTATCGATTAATTACAGTCAGCCCCCAAGGCCTCAAATCAATGACAGGTAAACTAAGTCAGTTTCTGCTGACATTTGCTCTCGACACGTTGAATGTTGAGTTCACGTGAACATCACTAAATCGTGATATCCTACAGATTCAGCTACTTGGGAACATATTTTAAGCTAACACATTCCCAAAAGCCTGTCAGGAAGCCAGCAACTGCCCACAAGACAGCAGAGGAAGGTCTGCCCAGCCTCGATCATTCATTTCACAAACACCGAGACTCATGGCTGCTGTATTTTATGCTCAGCTCCAAGGATGTGAAGAGAGGACAGATCCTGTGCAGAGGAAAGAGTGGGCCTGTGACTGCCATAGCATCACCAGGCTGTCAGCCCCCAAGGACTGCCTTGTGCCATATTTGTGACTATATCTCTTGCACCTAACAAGAGGCCTAGCGCTTACTAGGTTCCCTATAAAAACTTAGTGGAAGATGAATAATGCACCGCAATGCCTCTGATAAGACAGATCTGGGAGTTCAGGACGAGGCAGTCAATTCTGATCTGGGATTAAAGAAGGCTTTGCAGGAGAGGTGACAGGTCCTAGCTGGTACTTGAAATGTAGGAGTCAATGGGCAGAGAAGGGAGAAGGACAGTCCAGGAGAAGGGGAGTGAGTGGGAGGGTGTGACGTGGCAGAGATCAGACCAGAAAGAGGCAGGACGAGGGATCTTGAGTTGCAGATGGGTCCAGGTGTTACAGACTCACCGCTCCGTTCATAGTTTCTACATAGATACTGTCCACATGACAAATCCCTCTTAGAATCAGGAGCCAGCTTCTCTCTTTAGAAACATTAATTTCCTTTTGTCAAATAGTAAAACTATGCTGTGTTTCCTTTCTCACCTTGACTACTGGGGAACTCCTGAAGTACTGGGTCCCTTATATTTTTTTTATATCCCCTAATAGCCCTAAGCAGGACTTTTCATCCAACAGGTCCTCTATTAGTTCTCTGTTGCTGCATAACAATATGACCACAAACATAGCAGGTTAAAACAATACACGTTTACTACCTCACAATTTCTCATAGGCGTCTGGGCATGGCTCAGCTAGGTTCTCTACAAGGCTACAATGAAGGTGTTGGCCAGGGCGGGGGTCTCATCTGAGGCTTGACTGGGGAAAGATCCTCTTGCATGCTCATTGGTTGCTGACACGATGCAGTTCCTTGCAGGTTACTGGGCTGAGGGCTTCAGTTTCTTGCTTGGTATTGGCTGGTACTAGAGTATCTTACCCATGGCCCTCTTTATAGGCAAGCTCTCAACATGGCAGCTTGCTTCTGCAAAGCCAGCAAGAGAGGAGGTATCCTAGCAAAACCGTCCTTACAACTTTATATAACAATGTACGCAAACATCCCATCACCTTTGTGGTATGTTACTAGTTAGAAGTGAGTCACACGCCTCGCCCACATCAAGAGGAGCGGGTCTGGCAAGGGCACAAAGAGCAGGAAAAGCATCTTGAGACCACCTTAGTGTCAGTCGGCCACAGGTCCTCATCAGATATGAGCTGCTAGTTAATTGAACTACTCCTTTTGGCAATTAAAGTTATCACTGTTCCATGGATGTACCTATTGTCTCCCCGAGAAGACAGTGAAGTGAGTTCTCTTCCTGCTCAGATTGTCTGTGCCCTCCCCGCAGCATCCGCTACAGGGCTGGGCACAGACGAGCAAGCGAATAAATACGAGATGAAGAAACGTTATAGGATGCACATTACTGCTGCAAGGACCCGAAGCTCTGCACCACCAAGGTGATTATCTGAGTGTCATAAATTTCCCAGTTGACAGTTGTAATTGAAAAAAAAAAAGCCCATAAAACAATTGTAACAGCCACAGAGAGGGAACTGGGGCACACATCACCGTTATGAATGTGTGTTATGCTAGAAAAACGTCTCTTAAAACCCAGCACCTATTGTTTTCCTCCTGCTTTACAGATGAGCAATCCTCATAAACACTGCTTCCCAATTCGGCTTGTGCAAAATTTCACAACTAAGGCTTAAGAGCACGGGCTCTGGGGCCGGGCTGCCTGGCTGGCATCAGGCAGAGCCTCTTCCTGTGTGACCCTGGACAGGTTGCTTAACTTCTCGTGCCTGTTTCCACATCTATAAAATGAAGATGATAATGGTGCCTCTCAGGGTGGTTATGTGGGTTAAATGAATTAACAAACGTAAACAGCCTGGCAGGTTAGCAAATACTAAATAAGCTTCTGATAGCAGTCATTACTGGAAGTTTCATTCTACTTTTAGAACCCACCAAGATCAAAGCCTCCTCTGTTTCTGCTCTCCTGAACCCCCAGCCGTTAAAGGGAGGCGAAAACACTCTGACCCCAAGGGAAGTTCTGGAAGATGTATGTAGCAGTGGGGAGGTGATGGGAGGAATAATGGTTCGGGCCAGGCCTTAAAATCCCCAGCCTGGGCAAGAACATGGAGAGTGAAGGGTCACCAGCGGGTAGGTCAAAGGAACGGCACACAGGATGTTAGTGGTACAGTCACCTCATCTCTGAGTGACAGAACCTGTGATGTCTGCCTCCTCGTGGGAATCATGCCTGTGACCCATCACGCCAAGCATCTGCCAACAGGTTCTCTTTCCACCCTGCCGTCCCCGAGGCCGAGCCTTCCCAGGGAGGACAGCTAGAAACCGACCAGCTTACCACAGGAGCCACCGGTATTGACTAGATCTTAACCAATGACTCACACCCCTGTGCAGGGTGTCGGGAGAAGAAAGGAGACGCCAGAATGCTATCATTTGGGAACTGGATGGCATCCTGTTCACCCGAGTTTTTAGGTGGGGCTAAGGAGGCTGCTCCTCGGACAGGTCCAGTCAATGTTAGGTGGTGGTACTGGGCGAGGCACTGCATACTCCGAGGGCCTCAGGCGCCATGCCATGGAGGGCAGCAGGTATCTCAGTTAAATTTCCCTTATGGGAGGGGCTCTGCCTCTGCTTCTGGAACCTCCCACCAACTCCACAGGGCAAAGGGCATCTGAGTTATCCTGTGAGCAGCTGTGCACCTAGGTGTCCCGGGACCAAGGCTTTCTCATCCTGGGATGGTTGGGGGTGGGGGTGGGGGTGTCCAGCCTCAGAGAGCAAATAAGAGGGCTGAGAAGGGAGGGGGCCAAGACACACGGATAGAGCAGGCAAAGCTGACAAAGGCCACCTTGGAAAGGACCCTTCCAAAGCAGCCTGCGGGCCCCCCATTGCTGCTTAGGCCAAGGAGCTGGCACTCTAAGGGCCGACGGGGCGCTCCCTCTCACCCCGCACAGCAGGACAGCTCTGGGCCTGCCGACCGGGGTGTCCCTCCCGCTCCGTCCTCCTCCCACCCGCACCACCAGGTCTTCTGCCATCTACAGGCAGGCATGGCCGCTCCGGCCGCCTCCCGCCGGCTGCGGGAAGAGGGCCTGCTTGGGGTTCCAAACCCACCCGAAGGCAGACACCCTTTTAATCTAGGACCCCTTCCTCTGCCCAGACTCCCCCCTCACCCTCGCCCCCCAGCCTGTAGGCCCCCTGCGAGTCTGGCGTCTCCTGCAGAGCTTAGCAAGCCTCACTCAGAAGCAAACACAGCGTTTCTTACACTTTTCCCGGCAACATGGCCGGTTAATAGCTGGGAGGCTCCCAGGCGCGCACAGTCGCAGAGCGCAGAGACACACAAACTGAATTCAACTGAGAGCCGACAGGACCAGGCCGCCGACGCACAGTTCCTACGGGGAAAATGGGGACCCAAGTTCGGGACGCGGGGCTCCGGGACTGCCCTCACTCTATGTAATGTTTTCCCCACCCCCCCTAACCCCCGCCCCGCGCATTTCTCCATGGTCCATTCTCGGCCTGTCTCCCCTTCCTAACAGCGGGGAGCACGCAGTCGTCCCCCGAGTTCTGTCACTTTATGCCCGCATGTGCCCATTTTCCCGTGGGGGCGGGAGCCGTTTCTGCCCGGGAGTTGCCCGTGCGCCGTGATCTCCCAGCCGCGTGCGCGCGCGCGCGCGGGTTCCCCTCTGCGGCCGGCCGGGCTTTTAACGCCCGGGCTGCTCCGCCTGCCCCTTGGGGGAAACCTGAGGTCCTTCGCAACCCGAGGCAGAGGCGACCGCCGTACCCCCGGACGTAACAGACCCCGGGAGGAACTCCGGGCGCGGACAGCGCCTTTGCGAAGCGCAGAGGCGCGCGGGCCGAGGTGACGGCCAACTTTGCGCACCAGTGTGGGGCTCAGAGGTCGCACCCCTGGAGGCGTGGATGGGGGAACCGAGCGGCATGTCTGGGGAGGGTTCGGCCTCCCGAAAAGGGACTCGGGGGCCTGCCGGGGGCGCCACCTGCGCCAGGACGCGGGAGGCCGGGGGCGGGGAGGCGGCTCCTCCATGTTCCAGTTGAGCCCTGGAAAAACCCCGGCGCTCAGGGCAGAGGCGGGCCGGCTCACAGGCGGGCCAGGGCCAGCGGGAACAAAGGCGGCCCGCGGCCGGATGCAGTCATGGAAAAACCCATCGGGGCGCCGGGGCGGGCAGGGAAGGGGCGGCGCGCGCCCGGCATCCGTACCACCCGAGCCGGCCGGACTGGGCGGGGCTGCTCTCGGTCCCCGCCCCGGGGCGCGCCTCGCGGAGCAGGAACATGCCGGGTAGGGAAGGGTGCTGGCCCCCAGGAGCGGGACCCAGAAGCCCCCACGTCCCAGATGTTACACACCGCGTGCTCCCGGCCGCAACGGGCTGGCGGCTGGGGCTCGTACACACGGAGCACACGTAGCTCTGCGCACGACCACCTGGCTGGCTAATGCAGCTTGCGGCAGCCGGTGACGGCGGGCACTCAGGCGGCGCGCAGAGACCCCAGCACTGCTGCGGACGCGTGCGCACACGTCCCTACTCGCATACGATCACTTGCACGCACGTGCGCCTGGACACGCGGGCTGCCCGCAGCTCCCAGGGCGGAGGGAAGGAAACAGTCGGACGCAGGGGGGCCGAAGTAGATGCTCATTAGGGCGGGTCCCCGGGGCTAGCTATGCAACCTCAGAAGTTGGGGACGGGGGCCTTTGAAGAAGGCACGGTTAGGCCCGTCCCCGTTTTACAGGTGCGGAGACCCGGCCTCCCCGGGCTGACATGCCCATGTCCCGCCCCAGGGCTAGAGTTTCCCTCCGGTGCAGGATGCTGCCCGCCCTAACCTGATCTTGTAAACCTGGCTGGAGTCGGGGAGGCGGCACGATGGTTTTTCTTTTTTTTTTTTCCGTAGAAAAGGAAAGTGTTGGCGCAGGTTGGACCCAGTGACTCCTGAGGCCTTTCCACTTCTAACTTTGTGAAGAAGAAGGAAGTGGGCCCAGAGGCCATAAAAGGAGCTGGTAGGAGCTGAGAAAAAAACCTTGGTGCCTGTTTTGGCTTCAACCACAGGCTCTTACTGGTTCAAACGTCCCATCGTTTGTGCTGCTGCCTGCCATGTCTCGGGGCACAGCCGGACCCCACGGGGTCCCTTGGGTGGGTGGGTAAGGGATGTGGAGGAGGTCCCAGGCTCTGCCCTGATGGGGGGCTGCCGGGATGGGTGGCCGGTGGGTGTCCCTGGAAGCTAGAGGGCAGTTAAGCAGGAGTCCAAGCTTCGGAAAAGTTCAAGCTGAAGAAGGGACCGCCTTTAAGAGGCCTGCTACTGGAATTGTCGCTGGAACACAGAAGGGAACACAGTTGTGGTAGTGGTGCTGGCCGCGGCTCAGAATATAGGTTCCGCAGAGGCACGGGCAACAGCGACGCAGCAGGGTCAGATGACCTGGTATCTACTTGTGGTTCCCTTGGGAACTGGCCTTGGAATCAAATGACCCAGCAGGCCTCTCCCTAGCCTGCGCTTACCCAAAGTCTACTGGGCCTCACATTTCTCATCTGTAAAATGGGAACAAGAGCTCCTCCACAGGGCTGTTTTGGGAATTGAAAATGGGTATGAGTCCGCCCTCCATCCTGCCTTCCCTCCCAGTGGGACAGGGATGAGCTCCCACCTCCACTCAGCATCTTCCCCTTCTTTGCCACTTCTCGAAGTCCCTGGCGCCCCCCCACCTCCGGCCTCCGCCTCCGCCTCCCAACTCCTTCAAAGTCCTGGTTTGTGGCCAGCAGGTGGGGTCCAGTGGGAGGAAGGCTGGGGGAGCAGCGCCCCCTGGCGGCCAGCTGCAGGAGGGCCTGGTCAGTCCCTGGAGACAAGCTAACCTGGTTAGTGCCTGATGGTGGCTGGCACGTTACAGCCTCCCAGGGGCTGACCATGGGGCTCCACTTATGGAGGATTCCCTTCTGACTCAGTCTACCCGTTGAGCAAGCAGAGAAAATGCTGCTTCTCCACAGCAGCGTCTCCTCTGTCTTCTCATGGCTCAGCTTCTTAGGCTTCTCTCACTTCTGCTTGGGAGGAGTCAACGAACTTGGTGTTTATACTGTGCTTTACAGTCTTCAGAGCCCTGTGACACGCATTACTTGTCCCGAGGTGTGCTGCTGCTGGGCGGTGGCCGCGCTAGATGGAAAGAGGATCCTGGTTCAGAGCTCGGCTCCAGCCCAGTGGGGTGGTTTGGATTCTGCCTCTTCCTTCCAGCTGTGTAACCAGGGCGATGTTCAAAACATTGAAGAACCAGTAGGACAGGCATCAGCCAATCAGAACAGACCCTGCCGTAGTCGCCAGGTACAGCCAAACCCATGTGTACCTGCTGAAGGTTCTGGAATAATCCCAGCCTCGCTGTGCCTGGGTTTCCCCAAATGCGGTGTGGGGATGGTGCTTGTCATAGCAACACCTCATAGGGCTTTTGAAGCCTACTTAAGTCCATGCTTGTAAGGGATTGCCAAGCCAGTGTCTGCACATGGATAGCGCCCAACAAGTGTTATTACTGGTCCCGCCTCCTCTCTGCCAGAGGTGAGTCACCTCTCAGACTCATTGACTCAGGGTGATTGTCACTTTCAGGGGAGACTCCCCAGCTGAGCCCACTGTGCACACCCTAAGTTCACCTCGTGCCTCTCGCCTCCCTCTGGGCTCCTCCTTTCCTCTCCATTCTCTCTTGAGCAGCCTCATCTGTGCCGAGGCACCCACAAACCCCTGCGTGGCTGAATGTCTCCTCTCTGATTATTCTGGTCCTGACCCTTGTGCCCAGACCTCTCCTCCCAGCTGTCCCCTGAACTCCCCCCTCCCCACCCCAGCCAGACACATCCCACAGCCCATCTCCCCAGAGCCTGCCTGTCCCTTGGCCAACCACCTACCTTAGGAATGCCAGAGCCATCCCGATCCCTGCCTCCCCGTCCACAGGGCAGCTGCTTCCCTCCTCTCTGAGCTCTAGAGGGCACCTCGCACCGTCTCTTGCCCCCATTACAGTAACCTCCCATCGGTCCACCGCCTCTGGCCGCCCACACTGGATGTATCCTCCTAAAACACAGGCTGCAATACTCCCCATCTCCGAAGCCTCTGATGCCCGCTCCTGGCCTACCCAGTCTAGCTCCCACTTTCATAATCACGGTAGTTAACATGCATTGCGTGCTCCCGGCATTTACGCTGCACCCGGCACTCTATCAAGTAAGCACTGTAATTGTGCTATCTCATTTAATCTTCCCACAGCCCTGGCTGGTACAGGTATTATTATCCCCACTGGGAGAGTTAAGTAACTTTCCCAAGGTCACTCAGCCAGTGGGAGGCAAAAAGTCAGAGCTCAGACTCAAGCAGCCTAACTCCAGATTTTTGTTGTTCAGCCATCTGAGGGGACACCCCCGAGTAGAGCCGCCTTCTGTCTTTCTTGGAATCTCTACCTCCTCATTTTGCCGGACCCTGGGGCTGGCTGCTTCAGACCACTGGCCTCCACCCTCACACCTGCCTCCTCCTTTCAGCCTTCTCTTAGACTGGAATGTACCTTCTCTTGCCCCCAATCAAAGTCCGCCTCCAGCCCAGCTGGGCTCAAGGCTGCCTCTCTTTTACTGCTCCCCATACACACTTACTGCTGCCTGTGACTGGTTTCTCTGAGGCCCTTAAGTCATTCTACTCTCTAGAAGTGCTGCTTTTTTTTTGAGACAGGGTCTTGCTTTCTCGCCCAGGCTATAGTGGTGTGATCATAGTTCACAGCAACCTCAAAATCCTGCGCTCAGCTGATCCTCCTGCCTCAGTCTCCCAAGTATCTAGGACTACAGCACATGCCACTGCCACACCTGGCTAATTTTTAAATTTTTTTGTAGAGAAAGGGTCTTGCTGTGATGCCCAGGCTGGTCTCAAACTCCTAGGCTCAGGCAATACTCCCACCTCCGCCTCTCAAAGTGCTGGATTGCAGGTGTGAGCCACTGTGCCTGGCCATAGAAGTGCTGCTGCTTAAACTTTACCATGCATCAGAATTTCTTGGGGATCTTGTTAAATTTCAGATTCTGATTCAGTAGGCCTGGGTGGGGCTTCAGATTCTGCGTTTCCTACAAGCTCTCCGGTGGTGTTGATGCGGGTCTGAGGACCACACTTTGAGAAGCAAGAGTCCAGAAGATCACTGCAGAAACAGAACCGTCAACTCATAGATTTGTGAGTGTTCACTGAGCACCTATTCAGTGCAAGGCAGTGTGGGGATCCAAGTCCAAGTGCTGGACTTCAGCCCCTAAACAGCAAGCAGGTTATTGTACAAATGCGGCGTCCAGAAATGCTCATGTGCCAGACAGTAGGTGATACATGTGATGAATTCATTTTCTGTCTGACAGCCAGTGATGCTTTAACCAGGTAAAGATCCCGTGGCTGTCCTGCTTAGCACGATCTAATGGCTCCCACCTCACTCAAGTAAAAGCTGAATTCTTCTAGATTTTTCTTCAAGGCTCTGCATCATCTGGGCCTGCTCTGACCTCAGCGCCCGTAAATCACCTTCATCCAGATTTAACCTTTTGTTCTCTTGAACTCAGTGCCCCAGCTTCCTTCCCACCTGAGAGCCTTTGAACTTACCTGTGTCCTTCAAGTTATCCAGTGCAGGTGTGGGAAACCTTTTCATGCTGGAAGGCTGCATTAGTTTAGCTGTGATCGAATAAGGCCACATTCAAGAAACTTCAATTAGATATACTTAAAAATATACATTATTTTGTAAAAATCTAACTACCATGTGCTTAATTTCAAAAAATGAAAACTGTTAATTTTAAAGTTAACTAACCTATTAATGACTTTGTTATGTCTGCTTTTTTTTTTTTTTTTTTTTTGAGACATAGTCTGGCTCTGTTGCCCTGGCTAGAGGGCCGTGGCGTCAGCCTAGCTCACAGCAACCTCAAACTCCTGGGCTTAAGAGATCCTCCTGCCTCAGCCTCCCAAGTA
>RJWJ010042675.1:0-12760 GCA_004363605.1 Indri indri | reverse complement strand
GGTTTTTTTCCCTACACACCAAGTGGACACCAGCTGGGCCCAACACTACCTGCAGATACAGTCAAAACCCACGGGCTGGGGTCTCAGTCTCCAAAACTGAAACCATCTATATTAAAGTAATGTAAGGCCACAAGACAAAAACCGTGATAAAAGTCTGATTTCTACAGAAATACAGACATAGCTGAAAGTTAACCAGCCATTCTTTCATAGCTTGCCTTTCTGTAATTACTGCTTACGAGTCACATATCCTTGACTGGCATAAGATTTGTGACTTCCCCAATCTCGTCTATAGAAACATCACTATTATAAAATCAAGACTGATCTTTGAGATATCTTCCAGACTCTGCGTTCACTTGGGGGACAAACTGACACCAACCAGTCCAGTGGCCATAGATGGGAACTGCCTCAACAGGTCCTGTGACCCTCTACCTAAGAACTGTCTCAGTGCAAGAAGACAGTTTCTGCTTCCCAACACTATGAGTTCATTCCCAGCCAATCAGCAGACCCTATTCCCTAGCCCTTTGTCTGCCAAACTATCTTTAAAACCCTTAGCCTCAAAATTCTCAGGGAGACATATTTGAGAAATTCCTCCCATCTCCTCACTCGGTGCCTTGTGACATTAAATACTATCTCTGCTGCAACGTCTGCTGTCTCAGTGTATTAGCTTCCTCCTGGGCTGTGGGCACGGAACCTGGCTGGGCAGTAACAAAACTCCCCCGACTCCTGCCCCAGACACCAGTCCAAAGTCCAGTCCTCTGAAACTTTTGACCTATTGGCCTCAAGTGGGCATTCCCATGATGCCCTTTTTGGGTTAGATTAATTTACTGGAGCAGCTGACAGAACTCAGGAAAACACATTTTCTACTTTATTATAAAGGATATTATGAAGGATACAGATGAAGAGATGCATAGGGTGAGGTACGGGGGAAGGGGTGCCGAGCTCCCACTCCCTCCCTGGGGACACGACCCTCCAGGAACCTCCACATGTTCAGCTATCTGGAAGCTCCCCAAACCCTACCCTTTTGGGTTTTTATGGAGGTTTCATTACTTGAGCGTGATTGACAACCATGTAGAAATGTGACTGGACGAAAAGCACAAGGTCTAAACCCAGCAAGACCTGTCTGTTCAGATCCTTCCTGGCCTCTCTGTGCACTAGTACTTCCTCCAGGGCATGGGGCAGGACCTTCTCTGGAATGAGGGTCTTTTGCCTTGGGCGGGTGAAAGGAGGACAGGAGAAGGTAAGAGAGAGAGAGATTCTGTCTCCTGAGGCTGTTCCTTCCTGAGGCCTAGAGCACCCTAACATTATAACAAGGACTATGGGAGTTACGAGCCAGGAACCATGGACAAAAACCAACATACACAACACCACAAATCCCAGAGGAGTTTCACTTTGACTTTTGATCAATTTACAACCCTGACTTACAGCCATCTCTCCACTGCTATTATTAGTTCCTGATAACACTGCCCTGTAACAGATTCCATGGCACAGCACAATCTTCATGTTTTGTGTTCCAATCATTATGAGTTTAATTATTAATTTAATTATTGTAATTAATTTGACACATGTACCTCACCATTTTCAAAGATTTTTCACACTCATTATCTCCTTTGTATCTTCACGGTAACCCAGAAGGTGAGCCCAGCATATATTATTACTATTTTATAGACAGAACCACAGTCGTGAAGTATGATGGAAAGTCAAGGAAGTGCCTAGGGGCAGGCGTGATGGAAAAGAAGGATGCAACCTGGGTCCTGGGGAACAGGTGGCCACCTAAGGATTGAGGGGGCAGGAATGGCACTCCAGGCTTGGAGGGAAAGAGACACAGGAGGACTAAGCCATGTTAGGACACCGTCAACCCTTCTTAGAATGGGCTCATCCCAGAGACAGCACCAGCTTTGAAATGAACTAGGCCTGTCTGGAGCTTTTGGAGAAGGGCCATGCAGGAGAGGAATATAAATGGAAGGAGAGATTTTAATACATATTTTAAGAGATCAGTAGACAAAAAATAAGTACAGATAATAGAAATTTAAATAATAAAAACAGCTTAATTACATATATAAAATGTAACATGACATTACATAGAATATATATTACATAATAACATAATCCAGTATCATGATACATAGTTATGTGATTTATTATATATGACAAAGTGTGACATATATATGCACATATATGTATGTGTGTATATATAAATAAATAAGATGATCTTAGCCCTTTTGAACTGTTATAACAAAATACCATAAACTGGGTGGCTTATAAACAACAAAAATTTATTTCTCACAGTTCTGGAGGCTGGGAAGTCCAAGGTCAAGGCACTAGCAGATTCGGTGTCTAGTGAGGGCCCACTTTCTGGTTCACAGATGGCGACTTCTTACTGTGTCCTCACATGGTGGAAGGGAGAACTCTGATCATTTTAGCCCCTTGTAAGGGCACGAATCTCACCACGAGGCTCCACCCTCACGGCCTAGTCACCTCCCAGAGGGCCCACCTCCTAATACCATCATATTGAGGATTAGGTTTCCACACATGAATTTGAGGAGAACACAAACATTCAGACCAAAACAAAAACTGTACCAAAAAAAGCAGTATTACGTATTCTTTTCAAGCATATATTAAGCATCCTTTAAAAATCATCAAGTATTAGGTCACAAGGAAATTTGCAACAAACCACAGAAAAGCAGAAATCCTATATGCCCATATCCATTAACCATGAGGTAGTAAAATCAGAAAACCATAAAAAGATAGAAAAATTAATCTAACCACCAGAAAATTCAAAACTACCCTCCTAAATATCTCTTTAGTTAAAGAGGAAAACAAAACTGTTTCTGGAAAACCTCATTTCTGTAAATGAGTGGTGATAGTCTCTCTGTTGACACCTGGGCGATAACCACAGTGACATTCAGAGGAAAATGCACAGTAGCCTTAAACGCATGCATTTAAAAAACAGAAGTACTGAGTCTAAATAATTAACACATTCTACTCAAGAAGCTGGAAAAAAGGAAAGACAAAATGAACCAGGGCTTGCAGGAGTATTAATAGAATTTTGACAAAGCAGAGTTGGAAGGAAATGGCTTTCTAGGCAGGAGAAATAAAAGCCTAAAGATAGAAAAGTGTTCAGCATTTTGGGGAGCAAGTATGGTCTGGCTGAGGGTTGGACGTAAATAAATGCATAGTAGGAGATACTGCTAGAAAGATGGGCTAATACCAAACCAAGGTGGGCCCCGAGTGCTGACTTAAATTTGAACTTGATTCTGAAAGTGGTAGTGAGCAAGGATGTTGAAAGGTGGTCTTATGAGTGAGCTAAATGCTTTGGAACTACTTTGATTTCATGCCATAGCCTCTGAACTTGATCATTACAAATTCTGTGCTTTGCATTTGACAAACAGCAAACGGTATGGTCTTGAAATCTATTTTTAGTATATTTCCCATTTATGACCAGTGTTATGTTTGGGGCACTGTCACCTACCTCTCAAGGCTGGCCGCTTCTCTGGGATCCCAGCAGCTGTCCTGCCAGATGGCCACTCACTTGCTATCTGTCCCCGGATTTGTGAAATTATTTTTCTCTGGAACATGTTCTGGTTTACTGGTCATGGGCTTTTACACCTGTGTAGGAAGGAGGCTGTTGGAAGTTCTAATCTTGACTCCTCCCAGCTCCCCAGGTGACCATAAGTCCTTTGCCTTCTATGAAGCAAGACCCTTTCTCATGTGTGAAGCCCGAAGAGCAGGACTAAATGACAAAAGCTGAGAAGACACCTAGAACAGCCGACTCCCCTTAAACTCGGGCTGCCAGTATCGTAAGGGGATTCGGGGGTCCGGCTGGGGGCAGACTTGAGGATTTGTGTGTTTAAAATTTGGAAAGAAATTGGGATTCTGAGTTAATTGCTGCGCTTAAAGTCCCCCCTCACCGTGACATCTCGTCAAGTCATTTTGTAAGTAGAACCGGGGTAATGATCCTGCTGGCGGGGTCACTGTAGGAGTGAGTGGCACAGGGCATAACACTGGGCAAGTGCAGCTGGTGGCATCAGAGATGCTCTGACTTGACCCCATCTCCCAAAGCCTCGGCCTTTCATGACAGAGTGGGCAGGTTGTGTGAGCGGTTCGAGTGCCACAGAGGCCAAGGATATTGTCACCTGAACCATGCCAGGTGTGCAGACATTGCTGTCCCCGCCCTGTGAACTCAGTTCACCTTGCAGACAGGGATAAAGAGAAGGATAAATGCCCGACCCTAATCTGCACATCCTGGTTACACCAGTCTTTCCAGAAAATCCCACTGTGTCCAGGCTGGTAGGCAGCCAGGATTCTGTGATTTTTAGCAGCCTTGGGACTGGGTCATTCCCACCTCTAATTCCTCTGGGTGCCTGGTAAGTGGATCCCAGAATAAAAAGCGGCAAAATCTTGGTTTCCGGGAGCATTTAACACTCTGCATAGACATGGTCTCCTCTCCCCGGAGCAATGCCTCGATGTCCCCAGACAAAGCAGCTCTAGGCGAAAGGAAAGTCCTCAGCAACTTAGGAGTGGTCCCGGGTGCCTTGTACCCCTAATGGGCACTCTGTACAGCATCTCATCCATAAATCCTGCTGGCCACCTCTCCGTGCCGAGGCCACAGCTGGCAAGAAAGGCAGAGCCCACACGAGGCAGAGGTCGCTATAAGGCAAATGAGCTCGACATGCAAATCGAACATTTAAAAAATCTGTTTAACATTAAGTGTACAGGGAAATACAACCTTCAGCCCTCGCCCTCCCAGAGCCGAGAACAGAGCAGGAGAGACGGATCTGCAAACAGCAGCTGTAGCATCAGACGGAAAGGATCACCAGCCACAGTTCGGGTGCAGCCATGGCGCTGGGGTGCCCCTAGAAGGGCAGTACTTCTCACTGGGGGGTCAGATGGGCTTCATGGCAGGAGGTGGGGTCTTGATGGAACGCCATCCATGGATGGGAGGGGTGGGGAGGCACAGGGCACAGTTCTCTGGAAGGAACGGCCCAGGCGCTGACATAGACACAACGTCGTCCTGAGCGTGTTTGCGGAACAGGAGTCGCCCACTGAGATGGCAGGTGTGAGAAGGGAGGAGTCCGGATAAGGCTGGGACGGAAGGACGGGTCAGAGAGCGATGCCCAGGGCAGGAGTCAGACAGTCAGATGACGAGTGTTAGTGCCGTCTCTGCCCAGTGCATGTGTCCTCCAGAGACCCCTCACCATCTCGATCTCCAGACCAGCACTAACCCCATAGTGGGTAAGCCCCAAACCCCAGGGCCAGACTATCTGAGTGACCTCGGGCAAGTTATATACGACCTGTCCAAGCCTCAGTTTCTTCATCTGTAAAGTGCAATAAGTAACAGTATCTACCATAGGATTGTCTAGACAATTAAGTGAATTATGTATGTAACACACGCTCCCTGAACATGACCTGTACTTCTTACCTTCATTAAGAAACCACAGCCAAAGATTTCATTTCATCTATTTATTCATGATTGTTTGCTGGACATCTATTTATGTTTAGGGAACTGGAAACTATAGAGGGTGCAAAGATAAATAAGACACAAGAAGCTCACAATCAATTAGTAGGAAAAATAACATCAACTGTATCCATGATATAAGGAAGTGTAGGGTAAATCCTATTTAGGGTATAAAAGTACCCTGGAAACAGATATTTGAGCACAGTCTTTGCTATGGTTTGAATATGTCCCCCAAGTTCATGTTATAGAAACTTAATCCCCAATGCAACAGTGTTGGGAAGTAGGGCCTAATAAAAGGTAATTGGGTGTTATTAGCATTAAGAATGGATTAATGTCATTATCGAGGGAGTGGGTTAGTTATCATGAGAGTGGGCTCCTGGTACAAGCGTGTTCAGCCCCGCCCATGCTCCTGAGCTCTCCCGCCCTTGGTCTTCCACCACGGGATGACACAGACAGAAGGCCCTCGCCAGATGCCTGCACCGTGATGTTGGGCTTCCCAGCCTCCGGAACTATAAGAAATAAATTTCTTTCTTTTATAAATGGCCTAGTTTGTGGTATTCTGTCACAGCAACACAAAACAGACTAAGACAGTCTTGAACTTTGAAGGGTACATAAAGTTCAGAGGCTACCAGGAGAATCAAATCAAGATGCTTTCTCTTTCCAGCACCAAAGGGGACCAGAAACCCTGTGAACAACCGGTTACAGGGCTGGACTGGTTTGCTGAGGCCGCCATAACAAAGCACCATAGACTGGGTGGCTTAAATAACAGAAATTTACTTCCTCGCAGTTCTGGAGACTAGAAGTCTGAGATCAAGGTGCTGGCAAGGTTGGTTTCTTCTGAGGGCCTTTCTCCTTGGCTTGCACATGGCTGTCTTCTTCCAGCATGTTCGCATGGTCTTCCTTCTTTGTTTGTGTGCTGATCTCCTCTTCCTATGATGACACTCAGAGGACCTCTTTTATCTCTTTAAAGGCCCTGTCTCCAAATACAGTCACATTCTGAAGTGCTGGAGGTTAGGACTTCAACAAATGAATTTGGGTTGGGTGGAGAAGAGTGCAGCCCATCCCAGAGGCTGAATTTGGAATGACCAACAGCCTGGTCGCCACTGGGAAGAGTCACACCCCTGGCTTGTCAAACACAGCCATTGGGGTTTTAATCCTCAGATCATAGAGACATCCCAGCCTGCAGAAAGGTGGGAGAAGGGGCAGGATGCCATGACATCCTGGCGGGGCTTCTGGCACTGAAAATGATGTGCTGAGTGGCACACAGCGACACATTCAGCCTGGGAGTGGGAAGAGTTCGGGTCTGGGTGCCAGAAGCCCGGGGTGCCAGCCCTTGGGCAAGTCACTCCCTCTCTTTGCCTTCAGGCTCCTCAGTGGCTCTCAACCCTGGTCACATATTAGTATCACCCGAGCACCTCATAAAAAGCCATGACAATCTGGCCCCACCCCAGGGACTCTGGTTCTATGTCTCTGCAGTACAACCTTGGCAGAAGTTTTTCGAGGTGCCCAGGTGAGTCTACAGGACCACCAGGACTGAGACGCCCTGGGCTGGAGGATGTCCAAGTTCACCCAAACTTAGGTTCTTACTCCCTGGATCACCACATTTTCTGGGCTTAGAATTACCGTAATGCTTTCATTTAACAAAATGTCCATTTACAATACTATGATTATGCTTTGTATTTACACAGCCCATTACTGTTTGACAGAGTAAGCTTATGGGCTCATTCATCCTCACCACAACCTTTTAGGGTAGGCAGTGGGCAGATTTCACTATCCCAGCTCCCCTTTATTTTTCTCCAGGGCACTTATTACTGTCCAACATACCGTACCATTGCCTTATTTGTTTTTGTTGTTTTTTTCCCATCAGAATTTGAGCTTCTGCTGGGCATGGTGGTGCACGCCTGAAGTCCCAGCTACTTAGGAGGCTGAAGTGGGAGGATCACTTGAGTCCAGGAGCTCAAGGCTCCAGTGCACTATGATCATGCCTGTGAATAGCCACTGTACTCAGCCTGGGCAGCATAGCAAGACCCCATCTCTTAAAAAAATGAATTAAAAAAAAAGAATTTAAGCTTCATCAGGGCAGAGATTACCATCTCTTTTATTCATTGCTGGCACATAACAGGCACTCATTAGATACTCACTGAATGAGTGAATGAATTATAGAAGAAGAAACTAATGCCCAGAGAGGTTAGGAGACCTGCCTGAAGTCACACAGCAAGTAAATGGAGTAGCTGTTGAATTGTGTCTTCTCTAAGTGTATATTCTGTCTGCTTTCACACTGGGATTCCTAGGGTGACTGTGATATTAGAGTGGACCCAGAAGGTAGCAGAGGAGTGGGATTCAGGACCTGAGATCGCTGTGAACCTGCTGCCAGGAGAGCACAGGTTCCTTGTCGAGGTGAGGAGGAGCGGCTTCTGCTGATGGCAGAAGGGTGTAACTTAATTTATAGCTTCTCATTTTCATTCTGGGAATAGAAGATTTTCCCTTGTAATTACCTGCAAGCGGTTTATGCTAACGCACATTCCTAAAGGTATAGCATAAAAATGAGGAAGCTGTCAGGTCATTACCTGGGCTGGCTGTTTAAAGGAACAGGCGTGATCACCAAACTTACCACAGAGCTGGAAGAGGCCTGAGACCAAGCAGTCCAACCTACCATTTCTCAGATGAGAAAACAGGCCCAGAGAGATCAAGCGGCTTGCTGGGTGCGCTGCCAGATGCTCCCAGAGGTGAGACAGGATTGACCCGCACGCAGGACGGCAGGGTAGGGGAAGGAACGCCTGCCTTCCTCTGGGTCTCACACCTGGGGACCACCCAGCACACGTGCATCTGGGGAGCAACCACACGAGAAATCACACGGGGTGACCTGCAGATACTTAAGAAGCATGACCTGAGTCTTTCAGCCTTTGCTGCCCGCTCCACCTCTTGGGAGAGACGTAAGGAACTGATTTCAAATCAATCGGCCTAGGAACCTTTGCTTCCTCTTTTTCTTTTGGACTGGATTAATCGACGTGGACTTGGGTTCCTCCGGATTCATGATTCTCTGTGCTCAGCCTCCCCCCTGAAATTGCATTCTAATCCCACATGACATTTGGCTGGTTTCCCCAGCAACCATCTCAAAAGCCATAAACAGCAGATTGAGGCTTTGAAGGGAGAAGTGAAAGACTGGACCGTCCTGGCCAGGAGATAAAAACCCGGACACGGGAAGGCTGGTTCACAGCAACATCCTCTGCTAATAAGAAAAGGAGGATCCCTCATTGCATGCAGGTATTTTCCATGTGGAAGCAGCAGTTTTTGTTATTTTTAAATAAGAAAATCTTCCAGTACCTAAGAAGCCACATGGTACCTCTGAAACAGGATGGTTTGTTGGGTAATTTTATAAGCAATTTTCGTTGCCTTATAAAACTGATTTACACAAACATTATCTTTATAGGAAAAAGAACATGGAAAATCACCACAATTTATTTACATTCCACCAGATTCCCTTCAAATCTTAATCAATATACGGGCATAGATTTTATGTAGTCCTGAGAGCTTACATGTGCTAGACTCATTTTCTATTTATACACGCATCGTCATGTGTTGCAAACGCCCGAGAATTTGTATGGCCGGAGCCTCCATTATGAAGCACAATGGCTTGGCCATACTCGCGCTTGGAATTGCGGTCATTTCCAATTTTTACATAATGTGCATAAGAGACAAGCACGTTTCCTTGCCTCTCTGGGCTCAGATTCACATTTCCTTGCCTCTCTGGTGTCAAACCCAGAGGAGACCAGCTCAGCCAAAGGAGGGTTAAGATTCTGGTCATGGAAGCCACCAAAGCTCAGGGCAGGAACTGATCCTCAGCAACCAAACCACCACGTGGCCTCCTCTGAACCTTCCTTCCCGTCGGCAGTTGCTGTCTGTTCTCCCTCCAGAGTATATCCCAAATCCGACCTCTGCCCTCTGTCTCCATGGCCAGCCCCATCTCCACGCCACCCTCCTGCCTGGGCTCCCTCGATCTGCTCTTTTCAGCCAGCCGTTAAAAACTAGGTCAGGTCAGATGTTGCCTTTCTTAACACCCTTCCCCAGTCCTTAAAGTAAAATCCCAGCTCCTCTCTCTGATCTGCAAGCCTCTCCACAGCTGATCTCTGCCTGCTCTGACCTCATCCGGTCCATGCTCCCCTCACCCCCACTCTGGCTGGCCACACTGGCCTCATGGGCTTTGCACATACTGACACCCAGCCCCTTCTAGAATGCTCCCCGGCCCCAGCCCCTGTCCCTCTTGTGCCTGCCTGTTTGTCCCTCAGCTCTCAGCTCACCTGTCCTGTCCTGGCAGGTGGCCTTTATCCTTTCCTCTCTTTCCGAAGGAGCCCTGCCCTCGCACCCACAATGACCGATGACAGGACGCTGTTGTCGCCCTCACAGAACTTTTCACAGATCTTCTTTCTTTTGTGTTACCATCTTTCGTACTTGGGTATCAGCTGTCTCCACCTCCTGGAAGGTGAGGTCTACGGGGCAGGAAGGGGCCCCTGCTGACTCTTCCCCCCACCCCTGCAAAGCGCCTGGCCCCTAGTGAACAGTGCCTAGTACCTAGTGAGTGAGTAAGCTGGGAGGTGAAGGCCACCTCGAGCCTTCTTGTGCTTCCGCCTCCCTGGACTTGGCTCGTGTCTGACCCTGGCTGTGGCAAGGCTGGTAGGAGGAAGCGCTCCATTCCCAAGTCCCTCACGGTCGTGTGCACAGACTCGTTGTGGCAAGGCAGGTGTCCTATGGCTTGGCCGGCGTGGAGTGAGGCAGGAAGGAGAAGGTGGAGCAGAGCCGTGAGTACCGAGGCTGAAGACCACCGCCCGCGGCGGAGGACCTACCCAGGGATACAGGGTCCCCTTCGTGTCAGCGTGTGCCCCGTCCCAGCTCCCACCACTGAGCATAACAACCCTCCCGTTTACCCAGCTCCACGGCCATCGCCTCACCCTCACCCTCAGCACCACTCTACTGAGGTACCTTAGCTTCATTTACAGAAAGAAACTGCGTCTCACAGAGGCTCTGGAAACTGCTCTCATCTCGCAATCAGTAAGCAATGGAGTCAGGATTAGAACCCAGACCCTCTGACCGCGGGGCCCTTGCCCCACGCGTAGCCCATGGTGCCAGTCGCAGGGAACTCAGACCTCAGGGGCTGGAGGGGCCTCTGCGGGTCGCCAGGCCTGCCTCCCCCGCATGGAGTAGCCCTGGAAGCCAAGGGTTGCGTCTCATGTCTTTGGTGAAGAAGCACTATTAGGGGATTACACTTCTCAGTCAATGTTTGTTAATAAATGCCACCTTGGAGTTTCCTATAAAAATCCAGCGAACTCTGTCTCAGTTCTCAGTCAGCTGGGGAGGAAGTGATCAGGGCTTTGAAGGCGTCCCACAGGCACTCTGGCCAACCAGCCACTTCGTGGATATGATTTGAAGACAGAATGAGGAAACTTGCGCGTACTTCTGTTACCAACCTGCTATGCGACTTTGGGCCGCTCTCCTCTGCTTCCCGGGCCTCGGGATCCCTGTTTCTGAAAGGAGAGAGGCCGAGATTCTCCACCGTCTCTTCCCTGTTTCCGTGGAAGAGTTGATTCAGCGCCCTGGCCCGGGGACGCAGGGAAAGCGAACCGTCAGCGAGGGAGCCTTCGGTTCCGCGCGGCGGAGCTGTCGCCACTCGCCGCCTGCCGAGCTTCCTCCCGGTCTAACGGCCTCCGGTTATCTGAACCCCAACCCGCCGCGAACCCTCCGATCAGATTAGCGCCCCGCTGCCTACAAACACCCACGACGTTCCCCAGAGCTCGCCGGGGCGTGCGTGTAACGCCCCTTCCTCTTCTTTCGCCCCCGAGGAGTCTGACCTGGAGGCCGGGTCGGGCGGACTGAGCGCCGGGGGTGCCGGAATCCGAGTCCCGGAAAGGACCCGGGCCGGGGAGAGGCGCGGGGACACCACTGGGAGGCGCCGCCGCTTCAGGCGCGGGACCCCGGCGCCCCCAGGGCGGCCCCCGGCTCCCCATCACCTGCGCGGGGCGGGGCGGGGCGGGGGCGGGAGCCGCGGGTGTGCAGCGCCGGGCGGAGGCGCCCGCAGCGACCCGGGAGGGGAGCGCGGCGGGCGGCGGGAGGCCGAGCGGGGCTCGCCGGAGCAGGTAGGAGGCGCCGGGGCGCCGGGGGCTGCGGGGAGCGAGGCCCGGCCGGGCCCGGCTCAGGCACGGTGGCCGCGGTCCACCTGCCGGCCGCGCGCTGGGAGAAGGACAGCCCGGGGCTGGGGGCTGGGGGGTCCCCGGCCTCGCCCGCACCTTTGTTGGAGCAAGTGCCTGGTGTTTGCACACAAGGGCGGTGGTTTGGGGCGGTGGGAGGGAGGCCGATCGCCCCCCGTGGGGTTTGGAGATAAGGGGGTGCGTAAAGGTGCCAAGAGTGCAAACGAAGCTCACCTGAGCGCGGAGAAGCGGCCCTAGAGCCAGCCTGCATTTGGGGCTTGATATATCGGGCACCCAGTTTCCGTGTCCTACCGCCCTACCCAAGCCTCCGTCGGAGGGGACTGACCCTGCCGCCTGGAGGAAGATGGGACTTTTACCCACTCGGGACTTTGTTTGTCTCATCTGTGAAATGGGCATCTTGATGTGGAGGCCCTATGTGGAGGCCCTTCCTGAAGATCTGCGATTCAATGAGATGAAAACCCACACGGGGGCGGGGGGGGGGACCCAGGGTTCTAGTTCAGATCAGCAAATTCAACAGGCACGTCAGCAGCGGCTCCGGGGTGCTCATCAGACTGGCTGCACGGGAGGAACGAGGCAGAGAGGACTCTGGTTTTCTGGGCATCCTTGTGGGATGAGGACACGGCTGTGTGGAATATGAGGGCTGGTACCAGAGACACCAGGGAAGCCCTGGAGTCTGGGAAGAAGATTCCAGAAAGCTCCTTGGAGGAGGTGGAATTTGAGCGGTCTGGGAAGGAAAGGCAGTGGTTAGAACAGTGCTTTGGGATGCCGCGATGTGGGCATTGGAATCCCTGCCTTGGCCCCCAGCCAGGGCTGTCCGAGTTAGCCTTGGGCCAGTCCAGTCTTTCCCCTGTGCTTCAGTTTGATGTGCTCCTTAACGAAACAATTTCTCTGACAGATTAAGTCAGATAATCCATATAAAGTGCTCAGTACAGTGTCTGTGTATAGCAGGCACTCAGTAAATACTAGCTATTAATTTCTGCTAGACTGTGGCTCTTTGGAGGCAGGGACCATGTCTACTTGGTTTACTATTGTATCCCCAGCACCAGTATGGTGCCCGGCCTGCAGTGTCTCAGTATGTATTTGCTGAATGAATGAATGAATGAAT